>OLKM01000276.1:254789-303973 GCA_900291075.1 Melanogrammus aeglefinus | reverse complement strand
ACACGCCCCTTTCCCATCGATTCAACGACCAATGAATTGGATTGATGCAATTCATGACTGACGAGAAAACAAGAGAAAATGAGTGTAGGAAACAAACAAAATAAGTGAGGAAATAAAAAAAAAATATTCCAGAGCAAGAGAAAAAAAAATAGTTGAAAGATGCAGAAGATTGACAAAATAAGTGCTGTAAAATATAGGGACAAATAGAAGGATGGGCATAGATCAGGACCCTGCAGTGTAATCAACAGGGTAGTGTGCATGGCAAGCATGAGATCACAGATCACGTGCACTGTAAGCACGCACGAGGGGGTGTCCCTATATGCGTGTGCACGCGTATATGTATTTTTGTGTGTCGTTTTCACGCAAATGGACACGGCAGGTAGGGAAGCAGCTAGGAGATAAATGGATTCACCGAGGGAGAGAGGACAACAGGCAAAGGGGGTGGCTACGGCCGGGAGTGATGGAATGGGCCCTGGAAAATGAGATGTACGGTTTGTGCCGCTGTGCTGCACGAGGTGATATAAGGGGCTGGGAAACCAGAGATAGCAGGGAATAGATTAAACACAGTGAGCTTCGGGTTAGGGGAGTAGAGGGGAGTGGCGGGGTTTCCATGGTAGCTAATTGAACTGTTGTGAGCAAGTCATATGGCAGCAACAGGAATAGGGAGCGCACATTTGTAGCGATGGCTTCCATGCAAGAATGTGTTGCAGCAAGTTTGGCCCAATCATATTACAGTATGGTGTAATTAATTATTGATTTGTGAGCCGACAACACAAACAGACGGAAATTATCAGGGGATTAGTGGTCTAATACTGATAAATAATGTACAAAAAAAAGTCACAAAATAAATAGTGAGGTCAAAATGTCTGAGATGGTGCTGCTGCTGGATGTTAACAAAGTCTGTGTACAAAGGTCAGATTGCAAGGGGGTAGTCAGGCAAAATGGGTTATGCACATTGAGCCAAATGTTCTTATTTGACCCAAGAGTAACTATATTCACCATTTATAAGCGACTTTTTTTTTTTTTACCTTTGTGAGTGTCAGCTGTAGGTCAGGATTAATAGAAGACAACATACAGTATATATTGTGTTGGGTCTTATGTTTCAATGTCACTGCTCATTTACTTTGCCATAAAGGTAGACAAAGCCCTTTTAAAGTTTCTGTAATTGCACAGCTGTCGTCTCAACTTCGACATGAATAAATTGCATTAGGAACCCTAGTTGTAAGAGTGTTATAAGTAAAGAAAATAAAGAATCATGCATTCCACCATCCATACTAATTCCAGAGATTTTTAGAAAGTACACGTTAAATGGATTGCATTAGTACTACATGTTTTTCAAACCTTTGCAGCCATTTAAATATGAAATGGGTACACTAAAAAAAAATTATATCTATATCTATATATATATATATATATATCTATATCTATATATATATATATATATAGATAGATATAGATATATATATATAGATATAGATATATAAAATAGGGGAATATTGATTTATTGAATTTGTTTGTCTGCTCAGGTGCCTTGCTCAAATACAGCCAGCAATTAATAACAGAGGAACCCTATGGACGCCTTCGTTTCAACCCCTGAGCTCATGCTCATGGCCTCCCAGAATGCATCTTCATGAAGAAAAAAATATATTCTGTCAACTCATCCATGCTAAATAGTGTTGGACAAACAGACAAATGGTCCATTCCAAGCAGAGAGGTTAAAATCTGTGGTTAATGTTCCGTGGGTTGATTAGAGATGCTGCATTTTTTTGAGATATTTTTTCCTCTTCACGGAAGTAGCACTCAAACATAAATTATGAACAACCTTGTACTCTGCCTACAACACACAGTTCACAGATGTATGTGGATTAATCTAATATCCTTGTCGTTGCATGGCCCGTCATTAATCAATTCCTTAATCATCAATTAAGTGGGGATCGGGGGTTAAAGAGGTTTTTTTTGCCTCTATACAAGGTGAAATAAATACGTAAACTGCTTACCACATTATTATAAGAAGGGGCACGATAGTTTAGTAATCCCAGTTGAAAGGATCTGGCTTCGAACACCAATTTCATGAGTAATCATCCTTGAGCAAAATGTCCTAGCCCTTACACCCGGCTTACATACACATATGCAAATACATTCACCGGCGGACAGTTTCAATAACTAGGTTCCTACACGCCACCTAGCTGGCACCTAGCTGGCACCTAGCAGCCTAGCTGGCTGCTAGGTGGCTTTCAGTGGGCTCCTCCAAACACAGGACGCAGGATGGTGATGTTGAAGACAGTTTATTGTAAAGTATTGTAGGGGAGGACACATGGCCTGATGTTGTTGCTGTCGAGGAGAACTTCCTGAGTGTGTAAGGAAATGGCTGGTTTAAACTGTGCACATTGGTTGCTCAATGTGCAACAGGTCTGCAGCCTCACCCAGCCCACGAGTCCTATCAGCCTTGGCCAGGGGAGTCGGCTTAAACAAGGCATTGTCCCCACACACTCCCACAAAAGGATAACAGGCTACATGGTTACGAGCACATGGAATAGTTTGTAGGATATGAACATCGATCTCAAGTACTGTGACCCTGTAGGAAAGAGGCGGATTCCTAACAGATGCTTTGCGGACTCATTGATTAAGCTGAAGCGCTTCGGGGAAAAGCTGTGTGTCATGTATGGCAGCCTACTCCTGTAGGCAGTTTAGGCAAAAGCAAAAACTACAACACCCACAAAGCAAAAATAAATGTAAGGGGCCAAACAAAGCCCCCCAAATATAATAATATAGGTAGGTATAGGAATTTAGATTCAAAATAAGCTAAAAATAGATGATCGATTACGTAAAATGTTACTAATCATTGTTATTAAACAATAAAAGGATACTATATAAATAGCAACATATATAGTTGACAACAAATAGTCGATGCTGAGGAAGAAGAATAACATACACCTGTTAGTTTATGACTGCCTGCATGGATGTGTATGCAATTAAAATCAAGCAGAGAAAAAACGGTAAGCCTATCAACCGCTGTACCTGTTATCGAATTAGCTTCCCCTTTGCTTAAGTCAATCAAGACCTTGACACAAGCACCTCCACACTCACACGTCCACATGCCATGTTGTTACCGTGGAGATTTAACGATGAGGAGATTGGAGGAGAAGGTGCAGTGAGTCAACAGTGAGGGTAAGTGACAGGGGCAGTGCCACAATTAACCACTTCACACAGGAAAGAGAGGAGAGAGAGAGAGAGAGAGAGAGAGAGAGAGAGAGAGAGAGAGAGAGAGAGAGAGAGAGAGAGAGAGAGAGAGAGAGAGAGAGAGAGAGAGAGAGAGAGAGAGAGAGAGAGAGAGAGAGAGAGAGAGAGAGAGAGAGAGAGAGAGAGAGAGAGAGAGAGAGAGAGAGAGAGAGAGAGAGAGAGAGAGATTCATATCCAGAGAATGCCCTAAGGCATCAGCCGCTTTAGGCATTACAGAGATGCAGGAAGAAGCAGTGATACAGTATATACCATGTGTAAATTGAGCTTCATGATTGCCGTAGCAGTCTAGTTGTTGTTGTGTTAAATACAGTCTAGTTGTCACTCAAGCGCCAACAGGATATGCTAATAACATACCGTAGACAAAGGCTTGAAAAAAACAAAAAAAACATGCATATTTCCAACATCAAAGGTTTGCTTTAGTATCTGTATATTTGTATCTGTATATTTACTGTTCACTCAGAGTACAAATATTTCTTTATTAGTACATGTGCATGAGGTACTGAATAATGTGTTTATACCAATAAAAAGCGGGATGCTGCAAGCAACACTTGTTTGCCTTTGCAAGCAGCGCATATTTACAAATCATTATCTGTGGCAATTTGCTAATTATTATTGCATTAGGGCTGTCAAATGTTTTAATAGGCAATGCACACACCAACGACTCCTCGTATGGTGTGGAGAATGCATCCTCTTAATGGTTTGATGTACCTCGTGATGATGAATTGTATTTTAAGAACCAGTGAGACCTCTTTAATTAGCGAGTGGAATTGCGTCTTAACTTTGGATTAAAATGCCATAGATCACTGGGACTAAAACTCTGATAAGATGAACGGAGTAACGGATAGAGTGTGACAATGCGAAAGAAAGAAAGAATGTTATGCATCTGGTTGCCGGGTTTGGTTGGGTAAAGGCAGACGAATGCAAGGTAGCTAATGGGTATCTGTTCCTTCCCTTTCAACAAAAAAAACCTGTGAGGCGCCCTACAGCACAGCAATTAACCTTCGGCCTGCACGCACACCTCGTTTTATCCCGTTTTTTTCTCTCTCTCCTGCTGTCATTTCTTCCTGAGCCTGAGAAAAGGCGGACGTTGGCAGTTAAGAAAGGAGACGGGATTAGAGATAGTGGTCTGTTGTGGCTCTTAAGAATTTATGCCAAACCTGTTGCTATGTGACAACTCTTTGGGTATTCATCCTTCTTGGGAGTTCCCAGCAAGAGGGTACGACAAGAAGAAAAACGTGCCACGATCTCAGTTGATACGATATATCTCGGATGTTACAAAAAAACATTAAAAAAACGAAGGTGTACCATAGCAATTACAGGAACCTTATGTTGTACAGCAGGCACGTATGGTTTACTTCAGGGTCCCAGCTAGGGGCTAGTTCTCGGTATAGAACAAGTGAGTATCTCGCCACATAAGCCTGAAGATCCCATACATCTTCACTTACTCACCTATGGTGTCCTTAAGGCAGAGTTGTCAAACAAAAAGGCCCACGGGCCGAATCCGGCCCACTACCTCATTTTATGTGGCCCACGGGAGCTTCAAATGAATTTGAAGATCTTAAAAAAAAGTCGAAAATGCAGAAAAGTTCTGCCACACACCTCTGATAACCTATCATTGCATTTGACACCAAGAAACCCTGTGTGGAATGGTTCTGGAACTGGATGATAAAATGACAACGGTTAACTGGTCATTATATGGCAGTGATCCCGGCTTGTGGCCTGGATCACAACCAGTTCCAGCAGTTTTTGAAAGAGGTTGCTCAGAATATTGAGATGGGACATACCCTACAGAATTAAGGTGGTAGGACCGTGGCCCTTAAACAAGTTTTTGAGCTTAGTAAAGTTCATGTGATAACTTATGTTTGATAATATGACTTTTTTATTCACTTGATCGAGTAATGCTGGATTTCTTAACCTGATAAATTGAAGGGATTTATGTTATTATAACACAGAGCAATTTTCTTACTTGCTTACATACTGTATATTTTCAAATGTATGTAATTACATGTACAACTATGCAATGTATATACACTTCGAATAAATAATAATCAAACACAGAGACATTATTGTTTAGCAATATCTTATGGAATAGTTAAATTATATACAGTTACAGTTACAACCGGCCCTTTCAGGGGAATCCATAATGCTTGTGTGGCCCGGGGTGAAAATGAGTTTGACACCCCTGCTTTAAGCCAACAAAAAGCTACCTATGTGTCCGTGTTTGTGTGCGTGCACGCATGTGTGCGCAAGTGAGAAGGAGATCAACAAAATGAATGTTTTATCACTCTGAAGTTAAGCGAGGCGTACGCATGTATGCGTGACTGTGCGCTAATGTGTGTTACTGTGTGCATGGGCGTGTGTTTGTGCGTGTTCTATCTTATCAGTTAATTAAATCTTCGCAGGGGTGCAAAGATATGGCATTTTTGTATGTTGATTGGTAGAATCTACCCCGGATCTCTATGGTCATTAATACAATTACCCAAGCAACAGTAGAGAGGGATATGGCTCAAACATTATCGCGTGCAACCTAACTCTTGATCTTCGCAGTCACGGCAACATGAACCCTGTATGATCACTTTTGTGCAAATTACTTTTCTGTGATCTTGGTCAGAACATCTGCATGATGGATAGAGAGTGAATCTCATCCTGCATATTCACAACAGCCACCACCCTCTCTCTGACACCCTAACACATTCATCCCTTTAATGCTACACAAGTGGCGCTTTTCCACCGACAGGTACACTTTGGACCCAGCACACCTCAGCCCAGTAGTAGTGAGGTTCAGGTATAGACCAGCTCAGTTACGGCTCGCGATTCCACCGCCGACAGTACCCTTATGGTAGGGCGCGGGAGCTACGTAAGCATCGTGATCTCATAGCAGCCTGACACAGTGTAGCCTGCTAATAAATACAAGGAAAAAGTAGAATGCGCACAATGAACAAAGAGAAACAATGTTGGCCGTCCAAGAAGGATGGCGTGCGACATTTTCTTTAATAAACGAAGCTTTCGCCATTGTCCAGAAATAGCTTGCGGGTAATGTGTTTGTTCCCCTATCGCACGGAAGTGCGATTCTGTCGACCAATCAACGGACGGGGAGTGTAGCTCGAACTTGCCAGCACCCATTTAGGCGTCTCAGTACCCCGACGGAGGAGTACTGCAACACGAGTACGGCTCAATCCAGTTCATGCCCACTTTTGGCGGTGGAAACGTGATCCGTGCTGCACCTTTGCGAACTGAACCGACCCGCACCCTCCAATGGAAACGCGCCATTAAGACAAGACATGCAACTGGCCTTTAAGCAATTTCATGCATTAAGTGAATCACCATGACCCAACAGATTCCAGTAAGGCACGGCTGTGTGCGGAATGTATGAATGAAACAAACTGATGTGTTGTGGATCATGAATAGATAATACCTAGCAACTTACACAAAAAAAGAAAAACTGACACCGTAAACACACACACACACAAAGAAAATGGTTCATAGAATTAAGTGGGGTGTATGTTTGGATTCCTCCAAAGCCTGTGTGTGTGTGTGTGTGTGTGTGTGTGTGTGTGTGTGTGTGTGTGTGTGTGTGTGTGTGTGTGTGTGTGTGTGTGTGTGTGTGTGTGTGTGTCAGTCCCGAAGATCTGTAAACCAGATTATTGTGATGCAACAGTACCACCCACTCACATCCGCATCATTCCCTCTATATAACCTTTACACACACACACACACACACACACACACACACACACACACACACACACACACACACACACACACACACACACACACACACACACACACACACACACACACACACACACACACACACACACACACACACACACACGATGGCAGAAGCATCATAATATTTGAGGACATTCAGTATTGACATTGGCATCACATCTTGCCTTCTTGATGCATTGCAAGTAAAACAGGATATTAGCGTGGGCCCAGACCAGCCAGGTTGGGATTTGATGCTTGACATGGATCTCATTGGATTTCCAAAATGTGACAAAACCCAATCCAGTTGTACCTAAAGCAGAGGCTCAGGGGGAGCGGAAATGTGTTGATATATATTTTCAGTACTTGGCACATGAAGGTAATTGTCAAACTGTGGACATGGGCAAACTGAGGATGAGCAGGCGTTAAAGTGTCTTGGTTAACACTTTATTTATAGAACTGGAGCAGACTCCGCATAGACAGTACCAGAAGATGGACGTCAGAAACACATCAAAAAATGACATAAATGTTGTTCAACATACAATTGGATGCATAGCTACACACACAACTATTATCAAGCAGCAACTATTCAAGTAATTAAAGTTTGATACTGAAGTGCTTTTACCAGTGTTTTAAGACTCAAGATTAATTGTTGACTTTGTCTGGCTATAAATCAGCCATGACTTTTGTTAAACTCATCCCTCCAGCGGTGTAGGCCCGTTCTTAAATGGGGTAGTTGTTGATCAATTCATTGACATCAATTCTATCCCAAACAAGTATTTAGCCGCACCCATAGCTTTTTCTTTGATTTATCCAACCCAGGTA
Organism: Melanogrammus aeglefinus; assembly: GCA_900291075.1. NCBI lineage: Eukaryota > Metazoa > Chordata > Actinopteri > Gadiformes > Gadidae > Melanogrammus > Melanogrammus aeglefinus. The sequence goes on along the minus strand of OLKM01000276.1, from coordinate 296,200 downwards.
AGCGAATACAACACAGGTAGCTTTCTCCAATGGTGCTAAAAAACAAACAAATCCACATGTTCTGATGTTTCCTTGCCCCTGCACATGCTCACGGACTTAGAGACTTAGATGCACAGGTGGGATTCTGTATGAACTTATGTTTTACGCAGTCCGATGATACTGAATTCTGAATGCAGAGAAAATGTTAGTATCCTGTATGAACTAAGCCCGCCCTGCTGGTCCTTTGTGGAATTTAATGTTTTTGTTTGCGTTGCCATGTGCTTTTGTCCTGAACCCTGCCCTCACCTGCCTTGTGCCACTTCCTGCCCACACCTGACTCTGTATGCCGCACCTGATCATTAGCCTGCTCGTTGTCCTTACTGAGTTTTCCCATTTCCTTATTTTCTCTCAGCCAATGATTTGTTTTCCCTCTGATATTTAAGTTCAGCCCACCAGTTAGTCTTTGTCAGATCGTACCAGAAAGTTTGGCGAGATACTCTGCCTGTTTCTGCTCTGCCAGTATACACTGGATTCTCTGCCTCGTGATTTTCTGTTTTGGGATTTTTCATTCTCTGTTGGAGCTTTGCCTGGATCTTTTGTGCATTAAATTTTTGACTCTTAAGTTTGACATTTGACTGTCTGCCCTTTGTTTGAATCCTGAAGAAAAGGAATAAATATTTTTTGCCAATTGCATCTGGTCTGCAACTGGCTCCTTATCTGCAGGTCCTAACAGAAACACTTCAATAAGTTGAGAGAGAATAACTTGAAGAGAGGGTGTTTTTTGAACAGGTAGTGAACGGTGGACCCAAAATACAACATACTATAATGTCTGCCGAAACATATGTACACGCAATGAACACTAGTGTCTCTCGGCCACTACCGCAGCGCTGTCTGTCTGACAACCCACATATGCAAGTGGTGATAGCGTAGTGCCTTGTCACAGGATTCCATTTAGTCTTATCACGGAAGTCACATCTGCCCTCGCCTGACCTCAGCCCGTCTTTCTGATAAGCACCACAGTTTGAAAAAGAAGGGAACAGCAGACTCATGCGGAGCCTAGTAAAGAGTCTGTGGCACAAAAGATCTATTTTTAGGTCAAAGACAGCGGCAGGATAATGTGTTCTTGATTGGGTTGGTGTAACACCCGACACACATGCTATGAAACTAAATAGCCTGGTGGGTCCTGTGCCCATGAGAATGGCCAGCCTTAATCCCTGTTTGTCTCAAACACCACGTCAACATCTGATTACTTACATGACTGCCCGGAACCCGGTACATATCTTATTGCTCCTAGTTTTAGATTATCTGCATGCATCGTGGGTGTTATTTGTTTACTAGTAGTAAACAAATACATTGATTTCTACATTTTGATCTAATACGTAAGGGATAATGACCGAGAGGCAGGGCAATAAACTGTTTGATATGCCCAGCTCGTGGACTGCTTGCCGCCCGTGACGAAGGCGAGGTTGGTAACCTTCCATTATATACAGTGACGGCTGGTGACCAAAAATGTTGGGGGGATTTCATTTCCTGTATTCAGGTGCATTTTGGGGATGGCCACTACCTATTTACCTACTATTCATTCAGATTCATAGCCTACATCCTGACTTTCAGGGCCTGGACAAGCTTACACTGCATATACAGACCTACATTATGGCCATTCCACCTGCCATTACTATTTGACCCATCCTTGTTATTCTGATATTGAAACAAATCATGATCACTGTCCTATAGCGTCCATTCTTTGTGAGTCTCAATGTCTACTTCAAATGCAGTTAGAAATATGGGACAGTTACTTCATTTAGTTTATATGCTACAGGCCGAAAGATTATTATGTAACTTACTTGCTCCTTTTAACTATAACATTGCTTGGGGAGTCCAATTCCTCCACTGAAAAGGGTAGAAAGTGGATATAATTCTCTGCTAGTTAGTGATCTATCTCTTCTCTACCTGTAGTTGTGTTGTGCGATTGCTGCTAAGGGAGGTAGCCTATTTGATCGATTCGCTGAATTGTCCAATCATGTGGTGATAACAAAAAAGGAAAGCGATACCATTGGCCTGGGGCGCACACTGGTGCGACCGAGGGTGAATTTTCTTGCGCCAATGAAAAGCTGTCTCTGCTTGATAGACGGCAAAAAGTTAGCGAGCTTACCATTGACTTCAACGTGGCCGGCGCTCCTGACTTGGAGGAGGGCTTTATTGCGAATGACCAATAGCCTAGCCCAAATCATTGACGTTCGGACGCAATTAAATGGTTGCTGGCAGTGACAAGTATATCACACCATTAAACGAGGATAATCTCTATGTATTTTTGTTGATTTATTTCGTATTGATAATAGTTGATTAAAAGTTGGCATATATATTCAAGTTTTACGGAGGGGCAACGCCCTTGCGCCCTCTATTGACCCACCGCTACTGATTATATACCTTCCATTCGTATTACATCCTTATTAAATGTATACTCTGTTTGAGTTCATCTCCCTCAAAAAGTAGTCTCCTTTAATTACAATCGATCAAACATGCAATTTCCTTATTCCAAATAATTTTTATTTGCAATAAATGTTATGTTCGCTACCAGTCCTCAAATGTCTTCCCTACTCCAAATACCTTGAAATAAACAATGAATGTTTAGAACGCTGCAAAGTTTAGAACGCTGAAATTTTTAGAACTACGGTGAATAACATTAGCTCAGCTGTAGCTAATTAGTTTCTATAGCAACCACACAAGGCTGAATCTGATCACTAGTTTAATAACGTAGTTGCTACATTGTGAAACTATGAATCAACTGACCCTCTGATTGATTTCCGGCACATTTTAGTAACTTCTTCTGTTTATTTTTACAATGGACCTCATGTTTGAAATTTCTGGGATTGAAAAAAATACAAGCGGCGTATTGATATACTATCTGATGACGCTGTGCTCAGTCAGCAGCATGTACAACCGTGAAGTCAGCGGGCAACCTTCTTAAACAAAGTAGAATAATTACATGTAGTATAAGACCACTTACCCAAGGCCAGACAAGGAGTTGGACTTAAGACCATTGCATGCCCTGTGCGCTAATCCGTTACCAGCAACGATAACAGTAAACCAATACATAGATCAGATGTCGCTCTTGCTTTCTACAAGGGTCATACCTTCTTGCACAGCCTGGAAGGGGTTGTTCCCATCCACAAACTCCACCGAGATGGTGATCTTCTCCGTCTCCAGGATCTCGTTGTTGAGGTTGAGGTCGGCCACCGCCATGCGGAACACCTCGTCATCCTTACGGGCTGACTCATCAAAGATGGCTCCTGCGCAGACACACACACAAAAAAGAAACAGACTTGTTAACAACATGGTTGGGATTTTGAAATAACGTTAGTTTTTTCTCTTCTCTCCCCTTGTCTTACATAGAGTTTCACAGCCAAGTGAAAATGGAACAAAAGAGTGTTTACAGTCCACCCAGGTCAAGGCGATGTATAAAGACTGAACATTTGTCTTCCAAAAGGTGGAAGAGGGAAATAAGAAAAGCCATTTGGGGGGGCTGGCAGATGTGTGGTCACTTCGTTGTGGTCGATTACACATGCAATTAGCCTTATGTACTTGCCTCTATTTCCACTTCACATGACCCACTTTTTAGAGCCTCATTTTATCCCAGTTTATTTCCAAAATCTGGTGAGCAAGTAATTGTCTAAGCTGAGCTAATAGAACATAGCTAACTGCATTTTACTGACCAGAACATAGGCCTATAGTTTGTTTCTGTGTGTGTTTGTGTCTTTATGCATGTACATTTCCTCAACTAAAATAGTAAATTCATGTAAAAAGAGCTGTTTGTGGTACCCCCCAAATAATTGGTGCTCTAATATAAGAAATATAAGAAAAAACACTCTAAACCAATTGACACCCTTCAGTCTCCTTGGCAAAAGCCCTTGATAGAAAACACATTAACACAATATTTGCTCCATCACTATACTGTCGCCTTCAATTCCCCACTCCATCCTCCTGCCATCCAAGCCCTCAAGCCCAACAAGTGGCCGAGTTGCGATGATTTAATTATCACGCAGAATAGCTGAGGAGGTGACGCAATCAGCTCGCGCTGAAGACCACAGCAGGATAAAACCGCATAAAAAAAATAAACACACTTATTCATTAGCCATTGCATTAGCGCTGATGACATGGCTAGGAGGGAGTATTACCAAACAACTCTCAGGTGGGCCCATCTATATGCATATATATGCACGCCTTGAGAAGAGAGTGCACTTGAGTGGCGGAGAAGATGGCGGAAGAGTAGGATTGAGATGCTGAGGACAGAAATGGACATAAGGGGATAGACACATGATACCAAAAAAAAAGAGCAAAGGGATGAGGCAAGTTTGAAGCCGCTTCAAATCTCCCTCTGAATAACCTCAGGTGCTATATTTATGTGCTCATGATTTTTCTTCCATTCTGTTAGCACGCTAACTGATTAACGCAGCTTTGGTGAGGCTGACACAGTGTGTAATATATATCACAAAGGCTCATAAATGAAACGTGAAATAAAATACTTTTTAGAGATTTAATGGGTCATAAAGAATCTACATTTTCTAGCCCATCAATATATTCCATATGCATGCGATAAACTTTGAGCTTAAAACGACTATTAAAAGACATAAATAAGCAGGTGCTACGGAGACAAAGAAAGGGACCGGGGAGAGAGACATCATGCAGGCTTGGCCCCCAAGATCATAAGATGAGGCAACATTCGCAACAGAAAAGGATATAAAAAATACACTATGCCATTGACAATAATATCAGGGGACACCAGAGCAAGTAGCAACACCCAGGCACACACACACAATGAACCAAACGACAAAAAGTAACCTACAGTCGCTCCTCATTGAATGATACAATTCTAAAATGATGGGCTCTTCCATCAAGTTCCCACAGTAAACATTAAGAAAAGACCGCTGAACACGCTGAGAATATTAATTCTGTTCCCTATGTTTAACACGCTCTCTCTTGTTACGTGACTCAGTATTGAAACCATTCCACCGATTGTGATCAGTGATCAAGACTACAACCTCGGAATCGATTCTTAGAGACATACAATTATACGGGTTGAGATTTATTAGCGATGCTCTCTCTCACTCTCAGTCTTTCATGTGGCGCTCTCTTCTCCTTTGTGGGTCTCTTACAGCAATTACCTTGCCTCTCTCCCTCATCCCCAATCCGACTAGTGCTACCTGTGCAGGGGTCGTGCTGTGATTAATCAGTCTTTGAGCTGTGATTAAAAACGACAATAGGCCGCTCTATCCATACTCTGTGGGCTGGCAGGGAACAAAGAAAAGCAAAGCAGGGAGGAGAGAGCGAGGGTAAGAAAGGGTAAGAGGTAGAGAGGTAGAGAGAGAGAACAGGAGGAAGAAAGAACGAGAGAGCAAGGAAGGGAGGCGGCCGCCAGGAGAGGGAGAGGGATAGAGAGAAAGAGAGAGAAGGACAAGGAATGGGAGTGGGGAGAAGGAGAGATTGATAACAGTTAAAGTAGGACTTTATGTAAATGTGAGGTTGCGTGTGAGGCCAGAAGGAAAAGTCTTCCACCTTCGACAATACATAGCAACATAGGGGACCGTCCTTAAGTCGGTGTACTAATCCTAAATGTGGAGGCTCAAAATCGATTGGTTGAGAGGTTTTGATCAAACAGTTGCCCATGGCAAGTGTCGGCTATTCATTCGCCGGTTTGTTAGCACTCATAAAGAGGCAATAAATACCATTGTATCACCACAGGCTGTGGGTGTGGAACAGAGGCACTTGCCAGGTGTAGGAGAACAAGAACAAAATGGCTGAAAGAAATAAAATACAATATTTTTTTAGATCAGTAGTAGTGCAAATGTGTGTAATTTCTTAATGTTCTTCATGGCTCACTTGAAAGTGAGAGTAGTCTATTACACTGCACTAAATAATACATTTTCCATTGGTTGAATTTAACTCCCTCAAAATAAAATGTAATTAATCCAAGACAAGACTCTTGGGAGAATGTATTACATTACTTACCTCTATACTGACAACACCAAAACAGCTGTATATAATTCTAGACTGCCAGCACTGGTTGTTACTCAGTCTTGATAAACCTGCATTTACCAGAGGTTGTCGTCAAAGTTAGACGAAGGTAGAACTCTAGGCTGGAAGAATAATTCATGGCTTTAGCAATTCATTTTCAATACGCCGGGAAAATGTCTTGCTGTGTTTCCTTTGAGAGTTAACAGTGGCTTGACCTGAGCAGCTGCATTGCAACAATCTGATTGTATGAATTATGAAGTAGGAAACTGTTGCAACCCGTGATTACAACCACCCACTTGTCGCTTGCAATCATAAGTAATTAAAATCCTGGGTTAAGATGACCTATGGATAGCAAAGGCATGGAAATCAACCAGTGACAATTGAAGTTACAGGATGAGACAAGACGCTTTGTGTGCTAAAGTATACATTATATATCGGTTGTTTCCCATGATGACAGAACTAGCAAATGTTGATGGCTGATTGTAATGCCATTATTTATGGATACAAATTTGACCTGTGTTTCTGAATTAATCCATACTATTTTTATTTAAAAAAAGACTAATCTAGAATAAAATGCCTATCGCTCAACAGCTATCATTCTGCTAAATATGTTGTGACGTGTGTGTGTCTGATGGCTGGTTTGAGGAGCGAGTCCGATCGATTTGAGTCCGAGACCAGCAAAACCAGTTAAACCAGACATCACCAGAAACACTCAAACACTTGCATGGCAAGGTGGAGCACCAGCACATGTATCATTGTCTGTCAATTTCTACAACAAAACGGTTTTCCAACATGACAATTCTGTTTCCTTGTCTGAAGCATGGACCATGCTACATACAGTATTTGTAAAGGGTGGTCTTGTTTTCCTAATTTCCTTCCAGTAATATAGATTGATAACATAACACTGTTTGCAAAAATGACAAAAGGGCCCTCTCACAATTTGGCCAGAAGTCACATACACGCACACACACACAGCACCTGTGTGTGAAGAAGAGGGCGCTCTTCTTAACACACAGGCAGGACTCACAAGATGCGACATGACTTTAATGAGTGTGAGGGTGTGCTCACATGATCTATCGCTGACTGGTGACAAGGCCAAGCAGGAAGTGTTGTCACACATGTTGATGATGATTCTCTCTCTCTCTCTCTCTCTCTCTCTCTCTCTCTCTCTCTCTCTCTCTCTCTCTCTCTCTCTCTCTCTCTCTCTCCTCTCTCTCTCTCTCTCTCTCTCTCTCTCTCTCTCTCTCTCTCTCTCTCTCTCTCTCTCTCTCTCTCTCTCTCTCTCTCTCTCTCTCTCTTCTCTCTCTCTCTCTCTCTCTCTCTCTCTCTCTCTCTCTCTCTCTCTCTCTCTCTCTCTCTGAATGACAATGAGATAATTATAGAAAGCGGGGGACAGGATGGTAGATGGAAGAGGGAGCTTGGAAAAAGAGAAGGCAATATAAGAGTGGTGTATCTTTACCCACTATGCTGCAGGTAAAGATACAGTAAATAGGAATCACTACATTTAAATCATTCAGGTGGTACTGTTACTGTTCCACTTACCCAAATACATCTTCACATTGTTTTGAAATTGTTCAGATAATGTGAGCGATCAATACTTGACATCTATCTACAAGTCATGAGCAGACGGAAATGCAGATGATGAATGTCAATCAAAATATATTAATACGATTAATCAAATACCTGGTAAATGAGCACTGTAGACACAACTAGTTTGCATAACGCATATCATGTGCCTATGTATGTGCAAGTTTGGGTGTGTATATGTGCGCAGGTTCATATATGTGTTCATGCATGCGTGCATGTGTGTGTGTTTTCGTCTGCAGTGTGTGTGCACCATTACATTATATGCTATATTTCCTCCCTTGTGCGCTAATGGACAAAAAAACCCGTAATGTGATTTGTGCAAGAAAAATCTCCCACTCCCAACCCCCTACAAATCCCCCCTTCCCTCCTCCCTCCCATTCTTCTTCCATTATAAGCGTCTACATTAATTTGCTCCGTCGTTAGCGGGCCGAGCGGCTGAGAGAGTGCACTGTCAAAGTTCACCCGTGATTCGGCCCTTTGTCACGCTGTCAGATCAGGCTCCGTCAAGGTCGTTGCCTCTTCCCCCATTCCTGATGCTCCTGCTCCTCCTCATCCTCTCTGAGGAAGACCACACACCTAAAGGGAGGAGGGCCCCTCTCCCCCCTCCTTTATCTAATTATGTAGACTAAGTTTCCTCCTGCTACGTTACAAAAGGCTCTTTGTGGGTTTTTTTACACAGGAATAATTTGCCTTCATGGCCTTGTTCCTGTTCTACCTCTTCCCTTTTGTTGGTTTTTTTCCGCAGATATTTCTCTCCCTCCTCCCCTTCCTCGTTTTCTCCTCCCTGATTTGTTTCCCTCTTCACACTCATTGTCACCCATGTGTACCTAGTTTCCTAACACCCCGTCCCCATATCTACAGACCGACCATTTCCAATTCCTCACCAGTGGACTGCTTCCCTGACACACACCTTGAAGACCAATGCCAGCGGTTCTTTCTCCAATTGATGCTCTCATGATGAACAAGTAGGTTCCAAGCCTTTCCCACAGCTTCCATTACCCTATCAGCTCTCAACCCACTTGCTCATGAGGTAAGGGAACTCTGCGTACTCAACCATAAGTCTCTCTGGTACTTATTACCCAGAATGCTGATGAGGTGATTTACAACCGAAATGGATGAAAACAAATTACCTGATCGACAAATCCCGATGCTCGATTAAACCTCAAGATTCACGACCTGAGCAATTGGAAAACCAAATGAAAAGCTGATGACAGATGCATACCCATAAATCTCCTCTTTGTCAGAGACTTTTTGGCCACCTTGGTCTGAGCATTAGCCATTTATGAAACGCGGCTGATTCCGCAGCCACCAAGCGGGGCTTGGCAGTGGACATGCTGGCTCGGATCCACGTCGGCTCCACTGTAGCCTGACCACGGCCGGCGTATCACCAAATGCTAATGAGATGGACGGGCACGCCTTCCCGGCAGTGGCTGGAGAGGACCACGGGTATACATTCAGCTAGGCTATGCTACGGATACTGTATACAGCAGCCCCTGCTTTAACATCTACCTCCTTTATGTCAGATGGGTTCTCAGGTAAAACGATAGGGTTATATAGGGTCTTCGGTGTCCACCACAAGGCCATACGCTAAATTTCTGCGATTCAGCCCAGCTCTGGTATGAGAGGCCTCCGTTGATCTTTCCATGCCTTTCTGCACCTCTCCCTTTGTACTCATGAATTACGCACCAGGTCTCCTGGTCTTCCCTCTCCACCTCCCCTCCACCTCCGAGCACTCTCTTAGCTCTCTCTGCTTAGCTCGGTGTGTTCCCCTTCTCACCTCACTCTCTCCAGTCTTCTCCGCTCTCGACCCATACCTTACTCTCAGCCCCTCTCTCTCTCCCTTCCCTTGACTCGCTTACTCTCGCTCTTTTCCTTGCCAATCCCTTATTTTCGTACTTCTCCTGCTCCTCTGTGTTCCCTGAGTCATCCTACTACCCTCCATCCCCCTCCCCCCCGCGCCCTCGCTCTGTTTTTATCGTTCCTTCTCCACTCTGCTATCTTCTTGGCTCCATTTCCCTTTTTGCAGCACTTTCTACTTGTGTGCTTCCTCTCCTCCTCTTTCTCTTCTCCTTTTTTGCTCGATCGAGAGTTGGGATTAATTCTAATCCTAGCGGCCAATCCTCTCCATTAATGTGCCACGCTTGCTATTTGCTTCAAAATATTTTTGGTCTTCTTTTTCTTTTTAACTTCTCCATGTAAGATTTAACTTGAGGGAACATGAAGAGCTTATCCAAACATGCAAAAATCACAATGCTAAAGACAAATGAGGTGTGTTCAATATGCATGTGTGTGTCTGTGTGTCCTCAGTTTGCGTGTATTAGTGAGAGCATTTACTTCATTTAACAATATCAGAAGATTGTGCCTTCCCTTCCAATAGGAAATGCATTCAGGCAGAGAATGAGAGCCAATCATTGACACACTGAACAGAGGGGTAGAGAATAGAGACAGCAGAGACACAGTGAGAGCGTGAAAGGTGTATTGATAACTAAATGTAGAGTGCTAATGTAAGAGTTAGGACAGATAATGAGGGACGACAAATAAGGGGCAGAAATAAGCAACCGATAAGAACACCTTATGCATTTATTTATTTATTCAGAAAACTTTGAAAAAACGCTGAACACTGATAGGGTTGATACCTTATATCTGCCATTTTAAGACATTCTTCTCAAGAACCTTGAGTCTTTAAGCTTCGGTTCTGATTACCACTGAACACTTGATGAGGATTGGCCTGAGAATGCTCGCAAGGAGCAGCAGATTTGTGAATATCATGCGTGTCACATTATTTTTCAGGGAAGCGATGGATCTTCTTAATAGTTAAACTCTCATCTCCCTCAGTGTGTTAGAGATTACTCCAGATTACCCCTTTACATGTTATTGAAAGGGGTTACCCACACTGCACGTACAAGTACAACAATGTTTCCATCCCCATATATCACTTTCATTGAAATTATTTTTATTTAGGCTGGGACTACCCTTGTTGAATATCTACTCTCCTTGACCCCCCCCCCCCCCACCCACACACAGACACACACACACACACACACACACACAGACACACACACACACCCTTTCCCCTCAGTTGTCACGGAAGCGCAGTGCACGCTGGAAGCTGTCCTTGATACCGTGGCACAAGTGTTCCTTTAAGGGAACAGTGATTAAAAACCCAATTGCATGACCTACATACACGTCACACACACGCACACTAGACAGAACTCACACAGGCACACACACTACAGAGCTATGATATATATCTGCCATTTAACAGTGTTTAGTGGCCATCTATTGACCCCTTAATGCTTGATTGTTGATCAATACAGCATAATGCAATCTCCTGCTACACTGTTCATGAGTGTCTGCGTGTGTGTCTGCATGTGTGTGTGTTTGTGTTTGTGGCTTTGTGCGGTACCCTTTAATCTTTTACACTTCTGTTTCTTCATCAAACTCTCCACCCACGCACAACACTCCATTGTCCTCATATTCCCCTCCGTTGCCACACTCCATTTTTCTTATTTATCAGTTTATGTAATTTATGCCATATCTGCTATTCTCTCTCTCCCCCTCTCTTCAACCCCTCTCTATCTATCCCCCCCCCCACCCCCCACCCCCCACCCTCTCTCTTGTATCCTGCCTCCCCTTCTGGGTCTCCCATCCCTCCTTTTGAAACAAAATGCATAACTGCAAATAGTAAGTAAATATAGGACTACATACATACAAACACGAAGACACAAATACACATCGCAACCAACAGAATTACAGGCACACACACATTCATATCCATTACCAGCAGTTTGACGTTGATGAAATTATAAAGAGTATAATACACACTTCTCCATCTGCATAGCCCTTAGCAACAGCAATCCTAGGGGTTATAATACACACACATTGACACAAAAGACCCACACGCTTGAGTGTGTGAACAAATGCCCATGCCATGCGCATCGCTATTAAGATAACATCTGCCGACCTGGCTTGGGGCTGTACAAGCATAGTTCTAAAATAGTTGAACGTGCTATTGCAACTATGAGCCCGAAAAACACACACACACACACACACACACACACACACACACACACACACACACACACACACACACACACACACACACACACACACACACACACACACACACACACACACACACACACACACACACACACACACACACACACACGTCTTGATGAGTAGCATTATGGGGAATAATAGTTATGGTCTCCTAATGAATGATCGTGTTGAATTAATAGTTTTTCATTGGACAACATCATCCATCTCAATAAGAGCATGATGGATTGTGTAAACACTCCGAAATGCGCAAGGGCGTCCAGATTATCCCCTGTAAAATCAGTCATGTAAAATCATTCATGTTAAACCAGCCCTCTTAATGCGTTATTGAAGTTCCATCATGTGGCAAGCGTGGAGGTTTCATTATTGCCAGGGCCAATATAACAGGAGCGCAGCGACCCAGAAGTGAAACCAACGGTCACATGGGGGATCCACTGCAGCTGAGCAATCTAGGAGGCTTTTTCGGCAGTGGTAACGGTAAAAGAGAAAAATGTATGACTGCAGTTTGGTGGACGTATTCTTGCTTTATCAGCATGGTGGCGTCCCCAGCGGGAATTTAATCCCCAACTCTGGCGGTGTTAGTGCCATGCTCTACCAATTGAGCTACCAGTGAGTCATAAATTTAGCGTGTGTGTATTTACCTCATGGCCGGCAGGGTGTGAGTTCATATGATTGTTTGCCAAAGTGTCAGCACAGTGTGGTAGGTTGGAATCTTGCTTTCAAGCCACTTGCTTTTCTTGGAAACAGTATGAGATGTTTATTTCCGTGCATTACGGTCTCACCATTTTAGACTGCAATTCTCCAACGTGTTGTGCCTGTACTGTAGCAGCTCACAGCGGAGGAAGCGGGCCCACACACACACACACATACCAGATCAGAAGCTGCCTGCTTCCTTGCCCAACAGCCTGCAACCATCCAGCCACAATACAGTCAGCCAACCAATCCCATTCAGCCAGAATTCCTACCCCATCGGCTATCCAGCATCCACCCAACCACTACACCGGCCAGTCAGCAATCCATTCAACCACACCACCCATTCGGCCAGCCACCCAGCAATCCATCCACCCGGCCAGGCAGCAACAACCCCAACCTGCCGCTGCCAGGCCATCTGAATGTGTCAGCAGAACCACTCCCTTCCTCCCTCCGTCCCTCCCACACACACATGCACGCGCACACGCAGATGCACAATCACACGTGCACACTCTCTCTCTCTCTCTCTCTCTCTCTCTCTCACACACACACACACACACACCTGGGTGTGCTTGTTGTTTTATTCATCACTGCAGTAAGCTGTGGTTGGCCTCAGGACTCCCACGGAGCCGCGTATGGAACATATAGGTGGCAGAACAGTGTGTGTGTGTGTGTGTGTGTGTGTGTGTGTGTGTGTGTGTGTGTGTGTGTGTGTGTGTGTGTGTGTGTGTGTGTGTGTGTGTGTGTGTGTGTGTGTGTGTGCGCGTTTTGATCAATGCATTGGTTTCTTGGCCATGTTTTTATGTATGAGGGTGTCGCAGAACATAATTCACAATTGCTCCTTTGTTTATAAAATCTCTTGAGTGAGTGCCAGGCCAGTCTACAAGTAATTGATTTGTGTGTGTGCGCGTGCGTGTGTGTACGTGTTTGTGGGTATTTGTGTGTGCGTGCACAACATGCGTGTATATGTGTCTATGTCCGTGTCTTTGTGTTCATCGAAGCAACCCGACTTGTCACTTTTGTTTAGTCCAACCTGCGGATAATTCCTCCACTTTCACCTCCATCCCGACATTTAAAAGCGGGTGCACGGCCTTCAGTGAGAAGCACAATAGAATCACCCTGCCAAGAACCCCACAAGAACAAACAGGGCTAAAGAAGAAGATGGGAACCATGATCCAATTCAGCCCACGTGTACATTATTGAAATCTCCTGTTGCTCCTCTTAGGTGTGGGTTTGTTTTTATAGCTACCCCAATTTCAATGCTGTATGCTTTGACTGTTTCCAGCCTCACTTATAATGCAAATCAATCCACTGGTATACAATTTGGAGAAGACCCAGCTTAGACGGAGAGAACACATCCACCCATGTGAATATTCTTTTAATTGAGTTGCTAGACCTGAAAGCAAACAATTGCTGAACACAATGAGGTGTAGAGTTGGAAGTATATAATGATTTTCACCCTTGATAATTATTTTAGGTAGATCATTTCTGTATTTGCCATAAAAATTTAATCAGCAGACTGCTCCATCGCCATTACCAATTATTTATAATAGCGGCCGAGATAATTTGAGGAATTAACTCCCGATATTCACCATTGAACTCCATTCATACTCTGAAGTGTAGACTGAACATTGAGAAATTGTTATAAAAGAGCCAATAAAAAGACCAACAGAAAACCATTAAGGATTATAGAAATGGGAAGCGTTATGATACAGGAGACAGGTTCAGATTAAATGTTGTAAAATAAAGCATTCAGAAATTCAGCAGAATCAACCCAAATAATTAGGATGCAGGCATAACTGATTAATTGACAACAGAGTTTCTAAAGCAATTTTGCATTGTACTACTTGCCCAACTATCCTAATGGGTTTAACTTCAGGAAATGTTAAATCAATACCATAATTGTTGAAGGCTAACATAATCTCACATTAAGCAACTGCCATGGGAGCTCCTTTTGGGACCATTCCACGCACAGGAAGGTCCAAAGAGCTGGCATTGCTGATATGAAGCCTTATACACGGAGGACAAACACAGGGGAAGGCAGAGCTGTGTTCATTTTGACTGACTAAGCAGACCAGTGAGAGGCAAGTCTTTGTCTGAATGCACTGGATTTCCAATCAGTTTAACTGTGTGCCTTGCCAACCATTGATTCAGTTCAAAACCCATTCAGGCTTTCAGCACTTTCTCCTTGCCACCATTGTTCTTCAACATGATAACAGTGTGCTGGCCATCAGCTTGTAGGGGTTTTATAGCCTTTTCGTTACATTTGTTTTTGTTTATTGGTTTGTTTTTTTTTCATTTTGGTGCTGGAATTGTATTGCAATCCAAACTACAATGTCGAATGTTTGAGAGATGCCATTGCCTTATGTGGCCAACAGAATGAAAAGTAACTCTTATTTGTTATTATTATTGTGAATTCTTTGATACATACATGTCTTAATGTCGGAATGTATTCACGTGATTTACATGGAAATAAAAGTAAGCAGTACTACAGTACAGTACAGTCCATGATGTCATTATCGTTTGGTATCCTTTCTTCCCTTAAACTGAATCCTCCCCCCTACTATGAATCCCCCTTGGCCCCCCAACAAGGGACCCCCGACGCAACGCTTTGTTTCGGTTTCAGACTTTTGTTTTCCACTTGTGTGGCCCCAGATCAGCAAGGAAACACAACAATAATACAAAGTCATCTCCAAGAGTTCTTTGAGTCCCCCGTTCCCTTCTCCCATCACGCTGGTTTCCTTCTCCCTCTTTTATTTCCGCTCTTTGTCCCTTCTTTCTCTCCCATCACATTCTGATCCCCTGGATGAAGGTCCTACTCATTAGTGTCTTAATTAAAGCGGATTAGACAAACCAATGTGCTGGAATCGAACATTTAATTAGCTGTGAGAGAGGAAATGGGGGAGGGTCTATGAGCATCATCCATAGGCCCCCCACTGATGCAGTCGATGGAAGCAGTTTTGCTGGAATTGACTCCAGCATTCACTTTCATTCATTCTCTCTCCCTCAGCACCAACCACCACTTGTCTTCAATTTTGTTTCATTAGTCATTTATCGCTCTAACTGCCAAAAGCCAGATCTTGGCTGAATTTAGAAGACGATTGTATACAAATCGTTCAATAAATAAAGTTACTGTTGACAACAATCCATCCTGCTGTTTCAGGAGTAAACAAGAGAACATGATACACAGCCATACAGACATAGCTTGATACTCACCTCAGCCATCCAACTTATTATAGATATTGTATTTCTATCTTAGACTGTTGAGTATATCCTGAAGTAACCTTCTTTTATAGCGTACATTAAAGCCTCAATTTACCGGTGCAGCCGTCTCATGGTTTAGTTTGAGGGGATATCATTGAACCTCTTTCTGATACAGAAACTATTTCCACTCTGCGTTTCTTGGTTCAATTGCTTAGATTCATTTGAGAGCTTATGGTTTGTGGAAGCCTGTGATATTTCAAAGAAGCCTGCTCTGTGTCTTCTTCCGTGGTGCTACATTCTTGATGGGATTCATCCTACCGCTCCATTATATCGCCCTTTAACTTATTGTATTTGAACATTTCAGTGTTTTTTCAACCCTTTCCTTTATTCACCAATGTTCTCTCTTCTACTGCACTCAACCCAAATCCTAACCGCTCTCTCATTCTCTCCATCATCCCCTCTCCCATGTTCTAACCCTCAACAGATTGGTTTCATTTTATTTTCAGTCAGCGGCAGGTACCAGCACAGATGCTTTGAATGGCTCCACGTTCAAAGAGCTGAGCGAGAGGGTATGAGAAGAAGAGGAGGAAGGAAAATAAAAGCATAACAAGAAACAAGGGTAGATGAATGTGTGTACACAATACATTTATTAGAGAAAGCAAAAGTGGAGTGAGTGATATGGGACGTGGGCGTGTGTGCGTGTCCAGTATATTGTTTGCCTTCCTGTGTCCAGAAAGACAACAAAACACAAACATTTGTACACACACACACACACACACACACACACACACACACACACACACACACACACACACACACACACACACACACACACACACACACACACACACACACACACACACACACACACTCCTAGATGTTCTCCATCTTTGTACCTCGTTTTTCATGGTTACCCGTCTCAGTTAGTGAATGTTTCTCACTCTCTTACCAGTCTCTCAAGAGGCAGAGCATAACAGTGAATTCAGGAAAAAGCCAGCAGGACAGAACATACAAGAAAATAATAAAATCGTAGAAAGAAGAGAGGAAAGGCTGAAAAAGATGAAGGGGGGTATAAGAAGAATAAATCATTTTGCACTGAAGAGATAAAGAAAGTCTACAGCATGCAAAAGTGGAAAGGAAAATATCAAAGCAAGAAGAAGCCAGAGAGAGAGAGAGAGACAGAACAACAGAACGAGACAGAGACAGAAAGACAGACACAGCCAGAGAGAGAGACAGACAGAGACAGAGAGCAAGAGATAGTGATACCAAGGGAGAGAAAGAGAGATACAACAAAGGAGTAAGTAAGGGGGTGGCTTGTGGAGGCATCAAGAGATAAACAGTCTGGGATGTCTCAGGCCCACTTAGGGGAGCATTTGTTGAAGGGAGCCTGAGCAGTGAGCAGGAGACGGATCAGTGTTGCTCTCTCTCCGAGGGGCAGAGTGTATAGTCCCTGAATGATTTAACCGTGCAGGAAGTGTCAAGCTTTCTGCCGTAATCAGTGGCCAGCCTGGAACGTTGTGTGTTACCTCATACAGGCATACACTCAAAGCGAGCGCAAATGAATGCACGGAGAAAACACATAAACTGCTACGTCCCCGTGGTGGAAATACATACAAAAAAAAAAAATCAATATTCTAACTCTCCTCAAAGTTCACAGAAAGAAGACTACATACAATAACACCATCAGGAACACAAAAACACACACACACACACACACACACACAAACCCATCCATATAACCGTCAATCTAGTCTTCTATATCTCTATGCCATTTCTCCCTGCCCGGCGCGTGTGTGCGTGTGTGTGTTTGTGTCACTCTCAATGATAAACAGCATTGCGGGTGATTTTTGCAGGTTAGATTCAGTCGATTCCCATGGCCAAAACTAAACTCAGATTCGACATTGCGTTCCACAACTTCAAAGGCGAGTGAGGGGTGAAAATATACGAAGACTCATATCACATACTTTCCCAGCTTTGTCAACTTTCTCATTGTGTCCGTTCCTGTCCGTTTTATTATGCGTCATATATTTCTTCATAGTTCATCCTCATTCCCTTCCCATTCTCCACCTATTCTTCTGTTGGCTTTCATCTGGCTTTACCTTTTATTTTCCTTGAAGCCAATATTTTTTTTTCCGCCATCATCCTGCTTCGAAACTTTATTTTCTGATGTTATGCGATGTGGTTTGTTCTCAAAATGTAGTTGTCGGTCTATGCCCACAGCTCTAATACAATCATGAGGTATTCAATGCTCCCTTAACATAAAACCCAGTTGAAAAGGTTTTTGTCATTGAGGATACCGTCATAATAGTTGGGAATGATATTACCCATAATGCAGCGGTATTAACCTTGTGACATTCCACTGTAATCTAACAGCACTCAATGTCCTAACCGTATTACTATTGAGCATGGCATTATAGCGATTACTTGTCAAATCCATTATGTGGATAACATTTTCCATTTGGCAGGTATATTTTAGTTTAGCAAGTTGATGAAAAAAGTTCATCCAAAATAATACTGTTCTTACAAGCAGAAAAAATTATATTCAAAGATATGCCATGGGAGACTTTTATCAGTAAATTGAGTGTGTGTGTGTGTGTGTGTGTGTGTGTGTGTGTGTGTGTGTGTGTGTGTGTGTGTGTGTGTGTGTGTGTGTGTGTGTGTGTGTGTGTGTGTGTGTGTGTGGAGAGAGAGAACATCTTTGTGAACAAATTGTCATGACGGCAAGCATATGCGTGCGACAGTTTAAATGCAAAATAACCACAAGAGCATATTTAATGAAAGAGTGACCTGTTTGAAAATGTTTTCAATTGCCCTTAATCCAATAAAAGATGGGTGCAAGACACTAATGCTGCTAATGAAATTCCAATGGGATGCACCCATTGCACACTTTGGACCCTCAGAGAGGGTAACACCCTCAGAGAATTCTAACACTTGCATGAGTCAGCCATTATTAATCTTCCTGTGCTCACTGTAACATAACCACTTTTTTGCCGTTCAAAGTGTTTGACAATTACTTTGTCATGTAGTTTGGCTACAAACAGTTCAGGCTAATTTCCAGAATGTTTTAGTGTATTTATACCACTGGGAACACGTCATGGGGCTGATTAAAGACATCTGTTTGGTGTGCTGTGGTGTGCTGCGCCTAGAATGAAAAATTAGTATATGAGAAGATACACAAGATGCTTTAGAAACGTCTCTATCTGGGAGAGAGTGGTTACCGTAACGATGGCATCAATCAAGTTGATAAATATTTCACTCAAAAGGAGCACGTCTGTTTCTAAAGCTAACACATTATTCCTTGGTTCGGTTTGTTCACATTGCCTTATATTTGGTTAACACATATTTTTATCTCAAGGTTGTTTTTTATCATCATTTCGATTTGAAGGCTGCTCTGTGGCAGTGCTAAAATGCACGCACATACGCTGATATAGAATTCAGGCCCCACTCCAAAGCCACGCCCGCAGGACACATGACAAACTCACTAGCTTCGGCAATAGGTCTGCCTAGCCTAGAGGAAGACTCTGGTCATGAGCAATGAGTGCACAGGCAGAGTTCTCCCAGGTAGGTTGATACACATACATGCCATCCAATCATTTCAGTCAGGAGGCATGAATTGATTAGCTTATTACAGGTCTGCGACAGCCGAAGATACTGAATTTAATTACCTTTTTTTCAACAGCGCATTTGATTAATTCATTTCTGTTGAGGTGAAGGTAATTTCAAATACATTGTCACAAAATGCTTCTTAAATGCATTGCATACCCCCAGCTTTTAACTGGAGGTTCAGAAGCATATCATACAAAAGTTTTAAAATAATGGAGGCACTACAATGTGTGAATAAGGATGATATGTCAGTGGTTTTTAGACAACCCGAGCCGCGAGCCGTAACTGAGCTGTTTACAAGTTACGGATGGAGTCTGGAGGTGATGTACTTATTGTTTACTGTTTACATCTTAGGTTACACAGTTCAGGCTGTTGCAGCTAGCTCATGGGAGAGACTGTATGACACTAGGCAGTACAACCTGAGACAATAAAAAAGAATTGCCTTCTGCTGCATTTTTGTTTTTTCTTTTCCCTTCATTGTACCGAACTCGTACCGAACCGTGATGTCTGAACCGAGGTATCAACCGAACCGTGACTTCAGTGTACCGTTACACCCCTAATTGTTAGTAAGTGAAAGATTGAGAGAGCGGAGAAGAGAGTGTGAAAGACAGCAGCAGCTGAAGTGAATCACCTAATCTGAGTGTTGGGGGTTGATCGCCAACTGACTCAAGAGGCTTTTACGTGACCAACATCAATAAGAGCTTACCACAGGCTGTGCCATTCAATTCCTGCATGGTGCCTGCAGTGTTCTGGCCTTGAAAAGCCACCCCCACACACCACTCCACGTTCAAAGTCAGTTTGATCAACCTTGACCCTTGACGGCCTATCTTTATGACTGTGATGATCCCGATGTCAGCGCTACACTAGCTTACCTAGCATTGCTGCCCAACCAAACTACTATGAGCACTAAGAAAATTGAGCACTAAAACATTGAGCGTGAGTAACATTCAGAGTTAGCATCGTTCGGTGTGATTAGCATTCAGAAATGTGAGTGTGAGCAACGTTGAGCAATACCAACATTGAGCTTTAGCAACGTTGATCGCAAGAGATATTAAACACTATTAAGGTTGAGTGCCAGAATCCACATGCTATACCCGTGAAAGAATCCTCATGCTAGCATCCCCACACTGGCATCTCAGCACCAGAATCCCCACACCAGCAACTCAACACTAACAACTTCCTGCTAGCATGCTGGCTCTAAAAACCTCCTTTAATCAGGGATAAGTCCTTGAGCCTATACATTAACCAGACGATGACCTTATACATTGCAATGTTTGAAAAGGCTAACATTGTATAGTATGAGATGGAGGGATTGGAGGAAGGGGTGAGAACAGCATGTTATCTATCAAGCAGAGTGTCCAGTCCTCTGAGCCAACCTACAGCCCCGGTCCACATCTCCCTGATCTCACATCACTATGACCCCCGGATCTATTTTAAGCATGACTTACCAACTCATTCACTCACCCAACCCCCCCCCCCCACACACACACACACACACACACACACACACACCACACACACACACACACACACACACCACACACACACACACACACACACACACACACACACACACACACACACACACACACACACACACACACACACACACACACGAGTTCAAAAGAGAGATAGAGATATTGCTGTCAAAACCCAACAATTTTAAATAGATATTGTTAGATTTTCATTTTCATTGAGTGTAATTTCCTTATAATAAATGAATCTGTAATTGTTTCTCTTTGAAAGTTTTGTGAACAAATACTTATAGTATCAAACGATAAAACAGTGTTGTTTGATTATAAAAGCGACAGACACACTTCATGCCAGCGACAAAAGCACTGAATGTAATGTATCCACTGTAAACAGCAGGTAGACTCGTTCAACTGACGGGATGCTAGCCAAATGCAAGATTTCTGAACAACCACACAAATTTAATGGAGGATAATGCAAAGATAATGAAAGTCTTCTGAAGAGATTTACAATTGTACTCATTCTCATAGTCTCAACATATGCACATAATCCCATCTCAGATTATAACAGTGCTTTATTCCTTTATCTTCATTTATGAATTGATATATTTTAATGAGTCTATGATTATGAAGCAAGTAATATCAATATGAACAACTATAATAATAACAAATAATATTTATAAAATAGATTAACACTGTATTAATCCAGGAAGGGGGGAGGTGGATTGTAGGTAGGTATAGGTAAATTATTATTAAACATAAAAATGTTGATATGTTGGGATTACAAACTACAAACTATTCTTTGCTATAGCATAGGAAGAGGAAAATAGATAGAAAGACTTTCAGAGAAACCACCACATCAAGATGTAGACGGTTCAGACGTCCTTAATGAAACCATCAGGGGTTACATGCTTTATCTTTAATCGCTGCTAAAATGGCTTTAATCTTTAGTTTTTCATCTCAAATGTCCAACTCTAACAGAGCCAATTTATTAGAGTGTTCCAACTGCAGAACAATTAATCAACCACCTTTTCAAGCTGAAAAAAACAAAATTAAGTAAGCACCTGGCCACCTTGTATCAAATGTGTCTTTGACTTGTTAACCAACTCGAGAAGTGATAATTGGCTGGATATGTAATGTTTTAAACAATCAAATGACGGGATCTGTAACTGCATAGCCCCAGTGACTAGGAGCTAGGGAAAGCTTAATCTCTAGCATTTGTTTTCTTATTCAATAGGACTGAATGGAAAATCCCTCAATGCCTTAATTCTGTGCATAGGGGTGTGTGTGTGTGTGTGTGTGTGTGTGTGTGTGTGTGTGTGTGTGTGTGTGTGTGTGTGTGTGTGTGTGTGTGTGTGTGTGTGTGTGTGTGTGTGTGTGTGTGTGTTTCAATGAGAGTTGGTCAATGTTGCAAGACTTGAGGCAAAGCATCCAAGATGATGTTTCACAAACCATGAAACCCGTTTATAACTGATATAACTGCTAATTTTCCTCTTTGCTGCATCAGAGCGGCGCAATCCAGCGAGAGACAGAGCAAAGTGAGAGAGATATGCGAGAAAGACAGTAAAAGAGTGTGACCCAGTTAGTGAGAGTATTGAAAAAAGGATTGCATTTAGAGGTCCACATTAATTGGAGCAGATGCCTTCTCAATTATTAAGAGGCCTCCGAGGGTGTAAGCACAAGCTAAATTTACCCAGCAAGGCTTTCACTACGCCCGTCAAGCCGCCATACAGCATCTGTAGACGGCAGGGGACACAGACATATGCTCCGCATATGAACATATAAACTACCTGAGAGTACGCATGCAGGTCGTGCTTCAATGCACTCACATTACACTCCTTCGTAAGATAAAACACATTCCCTGAATGCAGTGGCTATGGCTGTGGTTGCGTGTATGCCATGACTTTAAGTTGCATACAAACCAACAGATGAAGAGGGTGAGTGGTGGATCATAACTTCAGAAAAACCCTTTTGGTAAAGCTCCCCTTGGATGGTGTGACGGTATCACAATCTGACCCGGACAGACGTGCACAAACACACGCACATCAAGGGTGCACTGACAAACAAAGACAAACCACCCACACTGACTCACTCTTTGCCTGTCGAAAAAAGCATTCCCCGGCGAGGAAACCGTCGAAAATAAACTCCTAGTGAGTCAATGGCCCATCTTGCTGCCTCTATCTCCAGCCATTTGAGCCCTAATGGCTTCCTGGCTTCCACCAGCCTGTGCTGTAATGAACCAGGCAGCCAGAAACCTGTCCCTTGGGGCCTTCTCCAGAGCTCTGATAGAATATCACACAAAATGGAGGGGGAGGCAGACACAGGAGAAAATAAATCGGCGCAGAGAATCAGTCCATACCTTTTTTTTTATGATTATTAAGTATATTATAAATTCTGACGTTTCTGTGCAAGGATAGACTCGATCATTAATCAAGTCAGAAGATATACAAAAAAAAGTTGACCTTGCATTTTATTAGGACTGAAAAAGAAAAACGATGACGATTGCATTTCTCATTCAGGCTTAAATGACAGGCAGAGCGAGTGATTAATCCGTAAAAGAAAAATAAAAAATAAAAAGGGTGCCTGGAGTCACAATACATCTCAGTATGATGAATCACAGCTAGGATCACACCTGTAGGAACACCTGGTGAGCTGATGTGCCTTGGCACACACTGCAATATCATCCTCATTTAAAAAAAACATTTAATTCTTCTCTAGGTGAGAGAATTTTCAATTCTGTAAGGATTTCTTTTTTTGACTGAAAACATGCATTTCTGAATCAGAAGCACAGTGTAGTCTAAACATTGGTCCGGTCGCGCCGGCAGGCTTCATACTCAAAATGCATCCTTTACAAACTACTTATTTTTCCCCTAGTTTGTAAATATCGTGTTTCCATTTTGAAATATAGAAAGCTATGGCTCTCTTGACATGTTTTGTAAACAAAGAATATCGAGCGATTTATCCCTGCTGGTCGACAAGCTATTGAGTAATTAGCAGACAAACAAATATTTTAGTTTCAAAGCATATTTCCACCTATGGGGCAGACAACATAAAATAAAACTAAAAATTAACACATGTGTAAATGTATAAACTTGTGTTAGGAGTTATGGAAGAAGCAAGCTGCTGACCTGTACTCCCCAGCTGATCCCACGGATGAAAGAACATATTAGATGCCTTTGCTACAGAATAAGATGCAGTCACAGGGTCTATAAAAAAGAGCTGACACCCTACACAAATCGGTGGAGACGGAGAGAGCCTGCTGTGGAGGACACGGAGGTGAGCGGAAGAACAAAGAAAATACTGATTTATTTGATTATAAAGTCAAGCAGGTGCAACAGATTAGCTAATGAGCTAATTAACACATTGGACATAATAAGACAACGCATGGGAACACAGAGGGTGACATTATGAAAAAGAACTAAAGGCCAACGTGCACTGGACTATTTTTGCTGAACATCTGGAGTTGGGCAGCGATCTAAATCCTCTGTGAATTTTTTATGGCAGTATATTCCAAAAGGAATATTTTCACAGACATTTGCCATTATTCAACAAACAGCGGGCTTGTGAAAATATGTGTGAAGTTGGCCTCACTCAGATTTAATACATTAGCCAGACTAATGAAGAGAGGACAAAGTCAGAGGCTAGCGATATTGCGTACAGAGGAACCACGAGAGATTTCTTAAGGGTTTCAAAGTCTTTTAGGATTGTAGCCTGCATAATGTAGCTTGGGAGGGCCACTTTCAGCCCAAAAGGT
Source organism: Melanogrammus aeglefinus (assembly GCA_900291075.1). Classification (NCBI taxonomy): domain Eukaryota; kingdom Metazoa; phylum Chordata; class Actinopteri; order Gadiformes; family Gadidae; genus Melanogrammus; species Melanogrammus aeglefinus. Next base: position 271,843 of record OLKM01000276.1, on the reverse strand, counting down.
GATAAATGCCTACGGCATAACCTGTAGGCATCCTTGGGCAAAATACCAAACGGCCTCATGACATTTTTATCGGAAATTACCATTAAATGGTTAAAGGTGCCATGGCATGAAAATCTCACTTTATGAGGTTTTCTAACATAAAAATATGATTTCGCCTAGCCTGCCTATGGTCCCCCAGCGGCTAAAACTTGCGTTTGGTGTAAAACGAGCACTAGGTGTTCTTCTCGCCTTTGAACCTCTAGAACCCTCACCCTCCTCCTTGACCCGCCTCGCTCCTCCTCATTTGCATTAAAGCTACAGACACCAAAACAGCGCATTTGGGGGAAGCTCAATGTGCGACTGCTCGGAGTGGCTGTAACTCTGCACCACGGCTGAATATCGGGAACGTCTTTGAATACTGTGTTAGTGGCCCACTAATACATTAAAGCGTCCATAAAATAGCATGTCATGGCACCTTTAATAAAGGCCTCGGCTTTAAGTTTAACTGATCATAGTTATAGTTCCCAAAATGATTTGAGGATATGGTGAACGGGAAAACTACGATTCTTGCATTGATTTCAAGCACAGATTATCCCATGACTTTGTTTTGGAAAGCAAATGTGGTGAACATTTAAGTGAAGAACCGACTGCAAACCTTTAGAGACCTGCAGCTAAATATTCCCACAGTCAAAACATGAAAAAGCAGGATTCAGCTACTATGCAACACATAGCTGGAATAAACCTCCTGAAGATCTGAGACTTGCTCCAACCCTAACAAGGTTCATCTTTGTGTTATGTTCATCTTTGCTTTTTGCTAAACTATGATGCAATTTTAACTTATTATTTTATTCAAATGTCTCAGTCATTCTTTTAAATTCTGCTTTCATCTGTCCTATATGAATTCTTATAAATCCAGTTGTGAAATGTATTTTAGGTCATCTTTGAAATCCTGATATTTTATGTGAAGCACATTGAGTCTGCCTTGTGTATGAGATGTGTTAGATAAATAAAGTTGACTTGACTTATCAAACGCCCTGACCACAAGACCACAAGACTCCATTATAAACATACAAGTCAAAAATATACATACATCGGCACCGTGATGTGAAATCAAAAGCACTATGAGAAACTGAAAGGTAAAGTGTTTCTACACTACTTCACTATATGGACCTAACTGTTTGCAACTTAGAGGTGGTCCTGCAGCACTTTAATGTGCAGTTGTTTCAGTATTGATTGGATACAAATGGAAAATTAATGTCTGTGCAGATGTAGCCAGGAAAAATTGCCACACACACACACACACACACACACACACACACACACACACACACACACACACACACACACACACACACACACACACACACACACACACACACACACACACACACACACACACACACACACACACACACACACACACACACAAAATCCCCTTGGATGTTTCAGGTAGATTCGCCTCCGTTGGCCTGTTAATCTTCAATTCTGCAGTTCTTTTTTTTTAATCCCTCTCTCTATCCTTTTCCATATTTACCCAGGTCCCTTGTTTAGTCTTTTGGTAATTGATAAGGCTTTTTAGATATTCAGGCCACTCATGTAAATTTTCCCTTACTGCCTTTCCTTCATTCCGTCTTTTTCTTTCCTCTCTTGAACCTCAAAGGAAAAACCTTGACCATTTCCCTTCCCGTACCCTACTCAGCCATCGTCTGCCTTACCTCTCCTTCCTCCCTCTTTTCCTCTCCATTTCCTCCCTCTTTATCTCTCCACCATTTGTTTCCATTTCGGAGTAATTGATGATCAAAAAACTTTGCTCACAGCCAGTTTATTAACTTCTTTGGAGAGAGAATGCCAGGAGCATCACACTCCATCACGCTATCGTATCTCTCCATCTCTCGGTTTCACCCGGCTCTCTAAATCCTCCAGTCCCCCCACTCTCTCGCTCTTCTTTTTTCCCCATCATTGCTTCTTTTAAGGTAACCATTTATTTTGTTCTCCCATCATCAAACATTGCCTGCATCCCACTAAATCTCCTCTCAGCCAATCATGTTCCTTCTTCTGCTTGTGATCGATGGATATGTAGGAACTCTGTGCCTGGCGGCCTGGTGGGTGCACCCTGCCTCCGTATTCCATTTCGTGTTTCAGGGATCCTGCAGTACATATATCTATAGATGAGTGTGGCGCAAAGCAAGGAGGTGATTGGCCACACTCCACATGTGCAGTCGTATATCCGCTTCACGTTGTCATTACTTAACTGACAAGTGGGAGAGGAAGACGGCGTCAGTGTGCATGTGTGCATGTGTGCGCGTGTGTCTGCATGTGCTGCAGCAGCGCGTCATGGGACACATGTGTGTGTGACAGATGGGGGGGGGGTGAGGGATCTCCCACCCTTATGACATTTAGATGGTGACACAAATGCACATACACATCAGGGGTCTTGACGCGTCGAAATACGCCCCCTCACGTGTATGCATGCCGTGTGAGATAAATTACGCCAACATGTATATTTTACACTCTCACACACACATTAAATCGACAGTTTGAAAATCAGGTGGGGTCACGTCAAGGCGAAGTGTGACAGCTTGACGATCCGTTTTGTTGCTATACGTTATTTTCATAAGGGCCATGTCCTTGAAGCCCCCCAGCCATTTTACGAGATTCTTAGATTCTTGGATTATTCATCAGTCGTAGATTGTCGTTGAGAATAATTGATGGCTATAGTCAAAGAAGGCACTTCTATTAACGGTAATACAGGTTTTATCGGTCATGGAGTACATGACATGCTACCACGTGCAGCAGATGGGTGCTCGTTGCTCCCATTGAAAGGGAGACGAGGGTAAAGAGAATAGAGGGAAACTGGATCAAACACAGAAGGAAAGAAGAGAACAACGCAGGGGAAATAATGGTTGCATACACCCCCCCTCCCCCCCACCCCCCGAGCTCTGGAAAGATATTTTAAAGGCCCCCTGCATTCACAACCTGTAACCCTCCCGAAAACCTGCAGACGCTTTTATGTGAACCACACTTCACCACATCGCGTTGTTTCCTGACAATATGGTACACACTTCAGATGTTTCCACTGAAGAGAGGGAATATACTGTAGATCTCTCTACTCTCACTGTACTTGACTGAAGACTGACTCACAAGTGGGAGGTTTTGGCTCAATTTTTGAGATTGCGCCGGGCCGGGGTTCGATGATTGCTATTAAAAGTGAAAACTAAATAGGTGGAAGATCAAAAGATTGAAGATAGAGATTAGGACCAGGAAGACTATCAAATTAAAATAACAGAAGAATTGTGCTAGGCTCAAAAGAAGCTCTAGTGCTACGTTAAGCTGGGCCTCTGCCTGGTCCAGCTTCTTTATTAGGTTGCTGTTAATGAGACTTCCCAGACCCCCGGGCGGAACACTGATGATCAATGACCTTGGGAGATTTGATTCATTTATTTAATAAATCACAGCAGGGCTTAACACATGACAGACGTAGTCCTGACAACAACTCTCACCCCCTCTCACACCCACCCTGAGCATGTCCTGGGAGAAAGTCTTCCACACATATTGACCTTTTCGAGAATAATCCATCTGACTTTGACGATCGCATGTAGTCGATGTTGTAAATGTTCGCTCACCATTAACTCAACTGTTTTATTTTGCCTGCGGGACATGCCGTACTCGCTGGGTTTGTCATTGCCGCCCTGTGCCGTTCTGTTATATTATCTTTTGTCTGTTTATTGGCTGCAGAATGGCTCCCAGCCACTTTCATCAGGAAGCTGTCCGTCACAGTCATAGAGCACACACTGAGTTTGTTTAGGGTTCCTAACACAAAAAAATAAAGAATATTGCCAGTAAAACAGAAATGCATTGGCATGCATTAAAATTATAGAAGCATACATTTTTGCATGAATTAATCGTACATGTCTGTCCCCATTGGCCACGCCTGTATTAGCATATATTTTGATTGCTTCATTTATTTTGATATACGAATTGAAATTATTTTCTGTGTGAGTTGGCAGCTATCTCAAAAAGGTAAATAACCAGCAGATGAATATCCCTGGATAATGGTTTAAAAAAATTGTACAGTATCAATTGGTAACTTCTGATTTTTCAACCTTTTTCCTTTTGCTAAATTGTGAAAGGGTTTGTCTGTTCTTAAATATATATAGTCATATTACCTTGGGTTCTCTGAATGAAGACTTACGGGAAGCGGGTTACATGATCTTTCATATGTGTGATGGTAGGATTGCAACAAAGAAGGTCGTTTAACACTGAATCCCCCAGATGGAGCTAAGAGCTTTCATTGAAGAGAAAGAACAGCTTCAAGGATCTCCATTTCTTTTTGCTTACAATGCAAGGGGAATGAAGAGAGAGACAAGATAAACTAATGGGTGTCAAAAGAAGGGGATGGGAGAATACGAGTTTCAGAATGCTTCTTTTTCATCTTAGACTTGAAGTGCAATGGCCCCCGCTGAGAATCTCCTTTACCTCCTCCTGGCATCTCTCTCTCTCTCTCTCTCTCTCTCTCTCTCTCTCTCTCTCTCTCTCTCTCTCTCTCTCTCTCTCTCTCTTCTCTCTCCTCTCTCTCTCTCTTCTTCTCTCTCTCTCTCTCTCTCTCTCTCTCTCTCTCTCCTCTCTCTCTCTCTCCTCTTCTCTCTCTCTCTCTCTCTCTCTCTCTCTCTCTCTCTCTCTCTCTCTCTCTCTCTCTCTCTCTCTCTCTCACATCTGCTCTCATCTCACTCTCACACACACAACTGACACACACACACACACACACACACACACACACACACACCTTGCACCCCGGCCTAATATTATAGGTCTAAGGGCTAATATGAATTATTAAGCCTAACCCTAACGATGTGTGTGTGTGTGTGTGTGTGTGTGTGTGTGTGTGTGTGTGTGTGTGTGTGTGCTTTTATCAATAAACAACATAACAATGACATACTAACATGGACATCCACTACAGCCATGTCAACACATGAAGGACTCAATGCAATGTGTCATAACTCCAGACAGACAGACAGACAAACAAACACAGCAGGTGCGTGCCCTCTCCGGCTCTACCTCCCCTTGTACCGTGTGTCCTCATCCATCAATCCCTCTTGACTTCCCCCACCCTGCCTGCCTTCTCTGCACAGCGTCACTCCGCTGGCACCGCTCCCACCCCTCTGAACTCTGACTGCTGTGCGTAACACCACTCCACCACTCCACTCCATGTTCTCGCTCTCGCGGTTCGTTTTTCCTCCCCTTTTTTGCTGCAAAAGAATGTTTGCTACGGTTTAATCTCAGGGTCTCCCCTCGCAAAAGGTTTGCAGTATTGCAGTGCAATGGCCGTCCATCCATCCATCCATCGCTTGATCTCTTCTCCGTCACCAGGCCGAGTCAATGTCCCAATTAAGGTTTGTCTTTATTTTGAGTATTTACTTAATTTGGATTTATTTTGCGTTCATATTAGTTGTGTGGATGACCTCTTCTAACTGAAATGCAAAAGTGCAGCGCTCTTGGCAGACAAAGTTCTGGTCAAAAAAAGTGTTGTCTGGTTAAATTATGATCAAGGATTAGACCTTACACACTCATTGTTGATCTGGGTAGACAGCCCGTAACCTAATGTCTGTCCCTACTTGGTGCGTTGAGTTTGAGGTATGCTCCTAAACTTTCCTTGGTTGAGTCCAATCTTCCCAATCCAGGGGGTTTTGTTGCGGGTTACTCACCGAAGGTCCACAGCCACTATAGTCAAATAGCTCCCTCTGTGACAGGCCGCACCAGCACCTCGTCTCCAGGTGACCAGCCCGCGCTCTGTATCCCGTCGTTCAGTTTCCCCAGTGTAAAGTGTTAAAACCCAAAATTTCTCCATTGGAAGTGTCTTCAACAATACCGTGCGTCCTCTGTTTTAATCCTATAAACCCAAGAGTCTCATCTGCAGAGAGCCGCCTCCAGAGACTCTCAACTCAAGAGTCTCACTTCCTGAGACTCACCTGCAGACCCAGCTGTTACCACTTACAGCTAATCAGCAGCTCAACACCTGTGTGATGTCAGCACTGACCCTCACCACAAGCACACCAAGCTCTATACCTAATCGTGACAAGGAATGTAATGGTGTTAGTGGAATAAACCGCATCTAGCTGCTCAAGGGAGGATTCTGTTTCGATGAGCCCAACCATTTGAAAGTGTCTACCGATATATACATATATTGAATAAATAACACAATTCCATGCTTCATGTTGCGGTGCTTAACTTTTTTGTGTGACCCTCTTATGTTGGCAGTGTGTTTTAAGAGCAATCTTTTGGGGCTTGGATTTGGATGGGGAATGCAATCATGATGAATGAATGAATAATTTAATGCTGCTCAAATGCATTGTCGAAAATTAAAGATAATTTGAGCCCCCCCCCCCCCCTCCCTCTGATAGGCCTCTCATACCTAAACATGCCTGGTAGATCTTCTCAGCATTTCAGTCCAAAAAGTGTGCGGCTCTACTACATGTTTTTCTATGTATCGTTTGCAGGTGTCTTCTCTGATTCCTCTCTAACACCTTCTCCTCTGTGATGTTCTTTCTCACACCATCTTCTGGCCTCTCACGTTGCTATCCTCCAACGCACCTTCACTGACCTCTGAACACCCCCATCATACCATCTGTTTATCTGGGAAAATGCTATGCTCACACACACACACACTGAACCCTCTGAAACACACCCCCATCATACCATCTGTTTATCTGGGAAAATGCTATGCTCACACACACACACACACACACACACACACACACACACACACACACACACACACACACACACACACACACACACACACACACACACACACACACACACACACACACACACAACACACACACACACACACACACACTCATACACACACAACACACACACACACACACACACACACACACACACACACACACACACACACACACACACACACACACACACACACACACACACACAAACCCATTACTTAATTATGTAACCCTGTAGGAACACAGCAATAAAAAAAAAACATTAAAAACAACAACAACAAAAAACATACATAAACATCACATAAAAAAATGAAAAATATTATATCACTAAGATATAGGCTTTTGGATAAGTGCGAAAAAGTCAAGGTTGGGGAGGGTAGCTCAAAACCCATCCGTCTTCCCTATTGCCACCTCCAGACCTCAACACATTTTATCATCACGAAAATAACTCACAGAAATGAGTTATGACTGCGACGTGCACCTGCAATGTATGAAAAAGCTTGGACGACCACATGCAAAAACTTTAGCCTTACTTTAAATCCCTCTCCCCCTTATCTCATAAAAAAAAATAAGATGGCGCTCAAATTCATTGCGAAAAAACATACAGAAGCTTTCCTAGAAGGAACACAAATCCATAATCCGTGACGAGGTCCCACCACTACAGATCACTATCGCTGTAACTGTATCCCCCAACCATCCATCTGTCTATCTGTCCGTCCATCGATCTCTAAAGGATGATATTAGCAGAAGGTGGAACTCCGGGGAGTTCCCCCTTCATCCTTTAGAGATCGATGGACGGACAGATAGACAGATGGATGGTGAGGGGATACGGACACTGAACCGGTCACAATGTTTACAGTGCACTCCTTCAGGAATAATCGTACACACAAGTAATCTTGTGTGTACGGTTTTCCTCCAGTCAGGAGGAAAATAGTGTAATGCAGTGGGAGAGTAAGGCTGGGGCTTGTATTCATTAGTCACATGCATGTCAGCTATGCGCCTTTATCAAAAAGGTCATCAAACATCAAAGAATGTGCAGGGCTTAATCTCTGTCTCGCAGCGTCCACAGTGACTCCGGGGGAGGAGAAGTGTAAAATCCTCTCCCCTCGTCAGGCCTGTGCTGCTTAGCTCCCAGCTGATCACAGGGGAATTTAAATCCGCCGCAGAATGCTGAATCAAATTTGGCTCCGATGTACAATGATCGTGCATACTTTCCCTCAGATTACTTTTCATCATTACATTTTTTTTACCTGACCTAATTTTAGTGTGCTCTTAAATCTCTTCTCGGTAGTACCGTGAGCTGTGTGAGTATAGTGCTGTTGATCCTGCTCTCTCTTTGAGTCTATCCAAATACAATTGGTAATATTGGAGACACAAATTTTATATTTCATAATTGTCATCAAATTGTCAGTGTCAATAACAACACGCCTATCATGTGTATGGCAAATTGAATTGATATGCCTCATCAAATGAGTTTATACTTCTTTAATGTCAAACTATTAAAGCACATGCAGAGTAAGGTGTGTGTGTGTGTGTGTGTGTGTGTGTGTGTGTGTGTGTGTGTGTGTGTGTGTGTGTGTGTGTGTGTGTGTGTGTGTGTGTGTGTGTGTGTGTGTGTGTGTGTGTGTGTGTGTGTGTGTGTGTGTGTGTGTGTGTGTGTGTGTGTGTCTGTTAATGCTAATACTACTAGTGCCAATGTGTAATGCTAATACTACTAGTGCCAATGTGTAAACAGAACAAAAAAGTGAGCACAAAAATGGATTACTAATGACAAGGCAATTATTCACAAAATTCTGCTAGACTATTTACTTATTTACAAGTGTTTATATCTAATCTATTATTGAGCTTGGGATATAAGCAATAAAGCAATAAAGTGCCGTCTGGCCAGGTCTAGACAGTACCTTCATATCCCCACCTGGGATCTGTCCGGTGAAACCACAGCATATTTCCTGGCTCATTTTAAGGTCAAGTGCTTATTTGCCAAAAGAGCACCACTGGCTTTAACCCATTGAAGGCAGTGAAAGCGATGTTCAAAACTCCCTTCCATTGCCCCATTGGTATTCCAGCTTGGTTGAAGGATGATTCAAAGCAAACAAGAAGCGATAAAAGTTACAGCCCAGCTTACTGTAAAAATCAGTTCTTGGGAAAAGCTAGGCCTCTGGCAATGGAAAATAAGGCATAAAGCCTTTCACTGTGAAAAGGTCTATAATGTTGTGGTAGGTGCCAAAATTTGGTGAGGTGGGTGGAAAGAAGTGGAAGGAAGTAATTTATGGGGAAGACAGGATGAAGAGTAGAAGAAAACTTCCACCGAGATGAGTAACTTGGAATATTTATATTATTATTTATGAACTAGAAACAGCTTCTGACAATATAGTTGTATTATTGCTGTAAATTACCATAGTATTGTTCCCTCTAACGCACTGGGTGAGATACTGCTGAATATTGTATCTGTTATTCAAACCATGATGTGCTTCATTGTTTGGATAATAAAGCATATGCCATGTTGTTGTAGGGTTGGCTTTCACTGGACCCCTGCATTATTCACACTTTGACACTTTGTTTGGAATAATGTTGAGAAGAGATCATTCAGAGGTGACAGGCTACATTGGAGTTGTTGTTTGGTATGTGTTTAACCTATCTTGGTGATTTATATGTTGTCACCCCGACAAAGCGGCGTAACAGCAATTATGTTGTCTTGTGGTATTCCGACTTTAAACCAACAAGCACGGCTGTATTTTGCTTCCCTGTTCAGTTAAGGAAAAACTGCAATTGAATTGATAAGCCTCCTATCGGATGATTCATCAAAAGTGCTTTCTGGGGCTTCTCCTACTTTATCTGCCTTCTGCACCGAAAAACCATCTCCTCTAATGAAACCCTCATATAAAAAGAGTCAAATGACTTGTCTGCCTCGTGTCATCTTGACAAATGTCCAGCCCATGGTATAGATAAATTGATTGATATTGTGCTTGAAATAGTGTTTGTTTTCAGATAGTGAATAACTATTTTTGGGTTGGTTCTCTTGAAACCCTACATTCGTGACTGCTTTTTTAAAAACAGAATCTCCATCCTTTGTCCTTTGCCAATAATGAACATGGATTGTATCGGGTTAGAAGTCCTTGCTGCTTATGAGAGAGCAAAAACTGCAGTAGAATTGTACTACAAAAGTCCAAGGCTGCAAGGAGGCTTTTGTAGAGTATAATTCAGGTTTCAAGGCAACAAAGAATTTATTTGTGTGTGCGTGCGCATATGTGTGCATGTATTTGTGTGTGTGTGTGTGTGTGTGTGTGTGTGTGTGTGTGTGTGTGTGTGTGTGTGTGTGTGTGTGTGTGTGTGTGTGCTGTGTGTGTGTGTGTGTGGTGTGTGTGTGTGTGTGTGTGTGTGTGTGTGTGTGTGTGTGTGTGTGTGTGTGTGTGTGTGTGTGTGTGTGTGTGTGTGTGTGTGTGTGTGTGTGCGTGCCTGTGAGTGTGTGTTGGCAAAATCTTTGCCAACATTTATTTTGATCTCCTCTTTTCGATTTATTAATCATTGAAATATGACATCATAAGCCGACATCATCAGAGAGTGCCAGCTCATTTTTTCATAGTGAAGGTATTCCGCTGTGAATCAGAGGATATTATTGGTGTTATGCTTTTTCAGACCCGCTTCCAGATTTTGTTTTTAATAAAAGATAAGCTTGGTTTAACATATTAAAAAGCCATGCATAGTAATCAACGTTCTTTTCTCGTGAGAGTTATCTAGGGACAGGGGAAATCTCCAGTCCGTCTTTTGTATGAACACATCTACCATTTACTTAGACCAGAGTTACTCTCACTATTCCATGGAACAACGTTTACAGGGAAAGGACTGTTCAACAGAAAAAGACAAGGAGCATAAAGACTGAGAGATGAAGGCCGATAAGGAGCTGAGCTGGAAGGACAATGCAAAATAACGAAAGATAAAGCAGGCATAGAGAGAGCAAGAGACAACCACCTAAAAATAACCAATTCATGGGACCGGTTTCTAGCCAACAGTAGCATAGAAATGCAAACTGGCATCTACATCAAAACAAACCAAACCCAAGCCACAACCATTGAACCTGTCAGTTTGGTCGGTTCAAGCAACCTGCCGAAGCCTCATCTGTGGATGGATAGATTTCCATTTAACTTTCAGAAGTGGTTATTTGTTGATGTGGAAACTTTGAAGGGTGGCTTCATATAATCCTACCCACTTGGTGACTGCACTGTGAAAAATGTCTGCAGAGAAGCTCAGTCCACACACACAGTTGAACCTCTCACTCTCACACACACAAACACACACACACACGCACACACACACACACACACACACACAAACACACGTTTCCTAACTGCGTTCACAATGCTTAATAAAACATATCCTCCCCCTCAGCTGCTCTTTCTCTCTGAAATACACGTGTTCCCCTCCGTCCGCTCGCACTGCCTTTGTTTCTCCCATATGGCGTCCACTTGGTCAAGCCGATCGCATAAATGATTCACCGGCCGTTTACATGCACCAAATCACACTGCATGCATTATGCACACACACACCCGGTGGAGGCCAGCGGTGAGGCTCAGCGGGACCCTCCCTCGCCTCCCCACCACTCTCTTAAGCTTTCCTTTTCATCTCCTTTTCCCCTGAGTTTCCTTTCGAAGCCATTTTCTCATTCTTTTATTATGAATACAGACCCTTATTTAGCATTATCCCTGGCCTAGTTCTATGCCTGGATCCCCCCTTTGCGTCCTTCACTCTCTCACCACGCCACCCCGCCCCCCCCCCCCCCCCCTTTCCTGATCATACCCCACCCCGCCCCGCCTTTTCCGTCTGTCTCTTTGTCTGTCTGTCTGCCTGCTGATAATTGTGTTTGTGTCCGTCGTACTAGAGGTGCAAACCGTGAAACTAGATTGTGCTGCTTCTTTGGGATACGGCTGTGTGGAAGCCGACCCCTCACTGGGTTCTATCGGCAACCCTGCCTTCATCTCTCCCTGATTATTTTATCCTTTAAAAATAATCCTTAGGCCCCTATATCGCTCTTTCTCCATGCAATGCTCTTACCCTCTGTTATCATCTAACCACCCCTCTCTCTCTCTCTCTTTCTCCCAATTTCTACTTTTATTTTGCTGTCTAGTCGTCCCACCAACCCCTATACTCGAGTCTAGTGGGTATCATAGCATTTAAAGCTTGTGTTTGTCGTCACATGCATAGACTGGCTTCATGTTGAGTGGTTTTTCCTTTTACTTTAAAGGGAGACAAAAATATATTGCTCCTCAAATGGACTAAAAGCAATAGGTAGGCACAGAAAACGTCTGGGTTCCTCCAGGCATAGGCCGATGCAGGGTACAAATACAAGCCTAATGACAGCCAATCACCATGGGGTATATATTATAGACTTTCTGGCTGCAATATGTCTGCTTGATTTATCCAGCAAGCCACCTATATCTTTCCTCTTTCCTATCCTACCTCTCCTTGTTTTACTTCAACGTCTGAGCCCCGTGGTGCTGTTCTGGGGGAAGCTGATACATAAATCATGAAACACATACCCGGGCTAGCATCTTATCTTGCTTTGTAGTAATGCCCTACAGCATGTCGTCTTAACACTACAGGTCCTGGTCATTCGGATTCAAACGCGACGCAGTGACCCACAACAAAGATAAAACATGTGCTGTCACACACACACACACACACACTGACACACCACACGACAAAACATGTGCTGTCACACACACACACACACACACACACACATGCAGTTGACTAAGTCAGGCAAGCGATGGCATCTTTCATCTTTCTCCCTGTCTCCATCGATGTCCCTCTCTCGTCCCCTCCAACACCAACATAACAATGCCGCTGCTTGATCAAAATAACAATCTTGACTAACCCTTTTGAAGAATAAAGGGTAAAACGTATTATACTGTTGAGGGACAACATGTTGCAACAATTTGTCACAATTAGATCTCTTCTCAGCCACCTAGTGTTTTTATTGGTCTTTCTACTTCCACAGAATAATACAAAAACTTACATCGATGTATACTGAATGCATACAGACTGAAGCGGGAAGGCAGGGCGACCAGGGCATGTCAAATGTCAATGAGATTCAGTCCAGCAGCACAGAGTCCTGACACCGCTCTGAATTAACATGCTCCTGGCTTGACATTTGAGCAACTGCCAAAGATTCTCGGAGAAGAACTGTTCTGATCCCGTGGACGCCAATGAGCTCGGGGGGTCAAAGCAAGGTTCAAACACAGTCGGTGCGCCCGACACGCTATTTCTATTTAGCAAAGGGAACGTATGCGTGCCAGCTTGCCGGACAGGAAGCTGTAGCCGGTCGGCTTAGCTCAGGAGGTAGAGCAGTTGTCTTGTCAACCGAAAGGCTGCTAGTTCAATCCACAGCTCCTCCTAGCTGAGTGTTGCTGTGTCCCTGAGCAAGACAGTTAACCCGTTCTGCTCCTGATGAGCTGGCTCATCAGCCATGACTTGCATGGTTGACTCTGCCGTCGGTGTGTCACTGTGTGTATTAACTGATGTAAGCCGCTTTGGATAAAAGCGTCTGCTAAATGCACTAAATGTAAAATGTAAATGAACAGGAGCACATCCGCTGTGATGACGCTCAGGTCAGCCTTGATGTGTGTATATTCTCAGATTCTGATGAAGGAGCTCATTGCTAGTAGGCGCTGAGCCCCGTTGTACGGTATGTGCACCAAAACCAACAAATCTGTTGTGTGTGCTCACATAATATTGATCCAACGAACATAAAATTGATCCAACTAGTCTAAGGTGTTGAAAACATAGATTTGATTATGTTAGATTAGATAATATTAGACTAGGTTATATCAGGTTATAATAGGATGGATTTGGTTCGATTTGATAAGGTTAGATTATGTTACATTAGGTTGGATAGGGTTACAATAGGTAGGAGGTTAGTTTAGTTAGGTACGATTAGGATAGATTAGGTTAGACTATGTTAGATGAGGTAATATTAGGATAGATGAGGAAAGATAGGATTAAAAAATGATAGATTTGAACAAGGTGGTTTTATTGTTAGAAATGTGCTACGATTTTATGCAGAACAGTTTTGTGAAATTCTTTTCAAACTGTTGCCTCTTTGTTTGGATGATAAAGCAGTGTTTCCCCCAGGAAATGTCTGAGTCAAGGGGGTCTTTTGGGGGGTATTTTGCCCCGGGCGAGACTCCTTCCGAGGGGGGGGGGGGGGGGTCCCCCCTTGTCCGTTCCAATCCGGAAGACGGTGAACTATCCCCGCGCCCATACCTTCAATGACGTTCAAAAAACTTTATGGCACGACTATTGTGGTAAACAGTGATGCATTATCTATATTTCTTGTACCTGATGGAAATATGTTTTCTTTCCCTACGAGAGATTTGTACTTTGTTAATGCATAATAATAATAATAATAATAATAATAATAATAATAATAATAATAATAATAATAATAATAATAATAATAATATAACAATTGTTTCGATTGAATGTTCAAATGGCTGTAGAATTTCTTCTTTTCAGTATTCCACAGCAGTCATAACATAGCACCTATGATATACCATAAATATACAACCAGCATACCGTGATACCATGTTATATGTCTGTGGTGTGACGAATGGCTGACACTAATCGCCTCCCTGAGCATGTCTGGGAAGGATTGAGCGGAAGACTCACTCATAGTTAGAGGAGATGAAAAGTATACCTACAAGTCTCTACCGAATACATATTGATGGAAGGTTGCAGATCATAGGCTCATACCAAAAATACACAGCAGCTGCCTTGTGACAGTCCATACACCAGTGAGATTGTTTCAAATGTGCACGAACACACACACATACACATACACACACACACACAAACAGACAAATACACACACACACACACACACACACACACACACACACACACACACACACACACACACACACACACACACACACACACACACACACACACACACACACACACACACACACATGCACACACATGCACACCACACACACACAAAAGTGCACATCCTCACACAAACAGACCCACATGCACAGATCCAAATGCACACACCCACACAGTCACACTGAGGCACACTGTCCCATATGTTCCCTATGTGCACATAACGCTATATCAGTTCCAGTCATGGGAGGCCAGGATTGGTCTAAACAGCTAATCAGGCCAACCAAAATAGAGCTCATCTCCCTATGTTGAAATGAGGTTGGGACTGGGGTTATCTTTGTACGTCCGCTGGGCAATCATTGAAAAAAATCCATTTGGATCACATCTGTTATGACGCTGTCAGACCATAATAACCTGTATCCATGGGCCACAGACACTTGATCTGTATCAAATAAACCAAGGATATTCACTGTGGCCTGTTTGTTTGGGTATTCTGATCTATGGTAATCTGAGTGCTATAATAAAAACAAAAATCAAAATCCTAATGAAGATAACACAATAATGTCAATGAAAGTACAAAAGATAAAGAAACACATGGGCAGATCTAGAACATAAACTTTACCTTTAGACGCTGTAATTTTATGCCACAATTACGAGTGGACTTACTACTACAGGACAATTAAACTCATTCACATCTACCTGCATCATACGTTTTTTGATACATCCATAGTGCTGTATGCAAGTATAGACTTCAAATGACTCCTAACTGTTTAATAACTTCTGTAACCAATAGCAATAATCGTAAACTGGAAATGGTGTTGGATAATAGGCTAACTTTTCCAAGGATGTGCTGGAGATTTGAGCATGGCTAATTAATAATGCATTGTTCTCCTTAACACCGTGCACAACATTTAGGCTTTGTGCTATGATTAATAAAGTGATAGGTGATGAGAAGCAAAAATGAAAGTCATTAGATTGATGAGACGGTGTCGTGACTAGGCCTTGTGATTTTGGTGGTAAATTTTCAACTAAAGCAGTCGAGTGTCATAGAATTTAATGCTTTTTCCATCTCCTCATCTAATGGCTTTGTTCCAGAGTCATGAAAGAGGGCGATAGAGAGAGATTGAGAGTGAGTGCAAGAGAAAGAGAGAGAGAGAATTCTTGATGCATTTAAAATGAATGGGGTTTAACAGAGCAGAAATGTGTTGAAAAGGACAAGCACGCCATAAGTTTAAGTATTATTTGTCATAACTGTGCCATGGATAAACTACCAAGGACCTTGTTTTATTTAAAAAGTAATTATGCTGGCCAGGAGGAGATGAGATGACGTTTTTGCATCGTTATTTTGCAGTGAAATTTCCTGCTATAACAGCAATCCTTATTAAGTCCCCATTAACTTCTATGTAAGTGATCTGAACTCAAGGGACAACAAAATCGTGAAAATATGGAAATTCTGGTTGGAGAGAACAAGAAAGGACAAGAGAGAGAGAGAGAGAGAGAGAGAGAGAGAGAGAGAGAGAGAGAGAGAGAGAGAGAGAGAGAGAGAGAGAGAGAGAGAGAGAGAGAGAGAGAGAGAGAGAGAGAGAGAGAGAGAGAGAGAGAGAGAGAGAGAGAGAGAGAGAGAGAGAGAGAGAGAGAGAGAGAGACAGAGACAGAGACAGAGACAGAGACAGAGATCTGAACTCAAGGGAGAACAACATCTTTAAATTATGGAAATTCTGGTTGGAGAGAACAAAAAAGGAAAGAAAGAGAGACAGAGAGAGAGAGCAGGAGAACGGAGCAGGAGTGAGAGAGACAGCCGCAGAGAAAGGAAAGGAGAGAGATTCTGAGACTGCTGGCTGAATTCAGTCCGGTGAGTTTGTGGGTGAGTGCACCAGGAGGCTACCTCCCCGCCTCTCCTTGGAGGCGACACCTCGCTGAAGGGGATATCGGGCAGGCATGATTTACAGGTACAGCAGTAAGTCGCCTTTATGTGCTTTCTATAAGCGGGAGGCGTCACGGAAGAGTGTATGTAAATGAAGGATAGGAGGTTGATGGCCCCAGGTGATTTAGGGAGAGGAGGGTACGAGAGAAGGTGCACAGGAGGACGAGCGAGCGAGAGCGATAAACACGCAGAGAAAGACAGAGTGAGACAGAGCAAAAGTGATACACAGAGAGATAGAGAGAGAAAGATACAGAAAGAAAGAGAGATAGAGCGAGAGCTCTATCTGTCCACCTTGTCCACCTTAGTCTGTCCACCTTGTGCACAGACTAAAATGCCTGTTTGGATCCAGGTACAAACAAACATCATCTCCAATTTTAGTGCACACCGGCAATGCGCTCTCTCTCTCTCTCTCTCTCTCTCTCTCTCTCTCTCTCTCTCTCTCTCTCTCTCTCTCTCTCTCTCTCTCTCTCCCTCTCTTTCTTTCTGACAGAGCAGCAGAAACAACATCTGAGAAGAAGGAGAGA
>OLKM01000276.1:249771-254751 GCA_900291075.1 Melanogrammus aeglefinus | reverse complement strand
GCAGAAACAACATCTGAGAAGAAGGAGAGAGTTAAAAATGGTAAAAGGTCTAGAACCCAAGTTAATGGCTGTGATGTCTCCAACACACCCTCACAGGGTCACTTAGAGAACGGCTGTCTCCAAAATTTCCATCAATGTTGATACAACATGTGCAGTGCACCAAAGCTTTGCTGATACTGTTTCAAGATGATCAGTTTTTTTAATGCAAGAAGAGTGCTTGTGCCATTTTACATATAGGTCCTCAATAAAGAAATTCCAGGTCATTTATTTTTTATAGCAGTGAAAAGGTCCAACTGTTTACTTAATCTCATACTTCTCGGAGAGCAAGATCTAAGATGATATGTTTATGTAGTCATAGTTTAGTCATAGAAGTGGGCCTCACATAACCGGTGGTGGTGGGTTGGGTGGTGGGTAGATGGTGGGTTGAACTACCAATCGCCTACGACCAATTCAACAACATCCCTATGTATTGTGCCAAAGCAATCCCTCTCTGTAGCGTGACCTTGACGTCATAATCGTCCCAGTGTTCAACTTTATGAGTGGTTGTTGATATGTCCAAGACTGTATATGGACCCCCATTATATTGATATGGTAATAGGATGGGAGAGCGGTAGGGGGGGTGAGGGGGGGGTGGGGGATCAGTTGATGACATCAACCAGTCTCCTCTATTTAGTAGAACTGGAACATTCCCAAGCGTGCCCGTGGGAAATATGGCGATGGCATTGAGCCGACGTCAAAGGACATGGAGGATGACTTTTATTGCAAAACAGTCTTAATGTTTCCCTGTGATTAGCCTTTGAATAACACACACAGGCAAACACACACACACACACACACCTGAGTTGTTCAACAGGATACTGGTTTGGAATGCTTCCTCTCGTGCCGATTAATACTGCGATGAGCCTAAATTGCCTTCATATTTAACTCTGGCTGGACGGCGGCGCCCAAAGCTCTTGCGTTTATGCCTGATTTCATATTGCACAATGAACAAGGGTGTTAAATATTCACAGTGCTCCAGTCCCCCTCGTTCATCGCAATTACAATGATATGTTGGCCTGTGATTAGGGAATCACAGCTGGAAAATTAAAACGTCAGTCCGGCACAACAGTAAGAAGACTTTTGCCGTTGTAAAGTTGACGAGGATTGCTGTATTAAATTCATACCACAATGGGCACGGCTTCATGAATGTGAGATTTATGCACTCTCAGAGGTTTTACAACTTGGGTGAATTAAAAATGAGAAAGTAACCATGGAAGTAGACGAAGGCGGGCCAGGGATGGTGAAGAATATCAGAAATTATGCTACGTTTACAATATGCCCGCCCAACCTAATGAAACAAACCAGGCCACCATGAGCAGCAGGAGAAGAAGCGGACTAAAACTGTGCAGTTGTATGGCTTCACAAGTTCACAGAGAACCTATTGCAATTCAAATCTGAAAGCGAACCCTTTTACTTTTCCGTTTTCTTCATTTTACATTAAGTCAACCCATGATCAAGGCACCAAAAGTGCAAATGCAACAGAATAGAGTAATCGCCAAGAGTTGTAATAACTAATCGTTACATAATTTCTTGTCGATTTTTGTGCAAATACATTGTTGCATTTTAAGAAGATGAATGATCTGTTATCTGAAAACTAGTCCTTGTTACATCGACAAACACAAATAAAGCCTATATTCTGCTTCTCTCAGAGTTCATAAGAAATGATTTGAACATATACTAAACGATTGTTTAAGGACATATTTAATATTATCTTAAAGGTTGTATCAGCATGTTGGGTGACGTCACTTCTGTTGGTATTTGAAGCGAGATCCCAAACAAACAATGACAGCTCACCCCTCCCTACCGTGTTTTTGTCGATCCAGAAAAACTATCATGAAGGCAGTGCAAAACCCCACAACACCCACCTCTTGTCGGTGATTGGTTGGAAATACTATTTATTTTGGTTTTGAGTAGTTTGTAGTACCATTTGTTTTTGTGTAAAATGCTTATGGGGCGGGCAGCTAGCGGATCGTGAGAAAAGATCAGATGAATGTGATCATTTATGTTTCGGCCTAGCATCGCTGATACCACCTTTAACATAAGGGTGATTAGAACTCCCTCCCCCCCTCTGCCTCTCTCCTGCATCCATATCTCTGTCATTGTCATCATACAGCAAAGGCCAGGGCCATCAAAAAGCCTGTGAAGGACAGTGCAGCACAGCAAGCCTCAAACACACTTTAAGGCTTTGCACTGTTTGTATTTTAATAGTGCAGTAAACAGTTTGTGCGTTCATGCGTGCAATTACTAAATGATAATTATGACCAAACAAACAAACATATGACAAAGAAAAGCAATGATCATACTAAAACACGTGAATGAATGAAGGAATGAATAAGTAAAATGGTACAATGAGGAACTAGCTAGAGAAAGTGAGAGGCTGATATTTTGTGTTCCTCGTATGTGGGAGTGCAATCTCTTATAATGGCTGTTATCAGGCTTTGTGTGTGCGGGGGTATGAAATGCACACATTTTTGAGTGGGTTCTCACACTTCTCATACTTATACTTTCATGGGGTGAAAGTAAGACAATGGTAATCATTATTTTAGTATATAACATATAGACCATGCTCCAACATATACAATTTAAATTGACTCCTACTACTACTACTCAAGTAGCACCGGTGCAAATGGCGCAATATAAGTAATCAAAATAAACTTGGAGCAAAGCCTCTCCAAGGTATACCAGGAAGTGAAGACCCCGAAACAGAAAGCTGGGTTCCATTCAGGACCCGCAAAAAGGTCACTATGATCTATGAACTATATAAACTAGGATACGGGCTTGGCCAATGAAAAAGGGGCAGAGATATATTCAATAGTTGAAGCAATTAGGCTTTTATAAAGTCTTGTCCATGTTACAATTTTTACTGGAGATTCGAAAAGAAGAAGAAGAAAGGAACATGAATTTTGGAATTCCCTTTGTCGAGTGTTCACTAGAACCACCTGCTGCTTCACTGGGTAGTGGCGCGCTCAGGCAGCCGGTTGCAAATTTGCAATAATACAGCATTTCACTTTGAAGACCCTTTGCGGTTCTTTAAGAGGGATGTCTCATAATTAGAGATCATTCATGGGTAGTACTTCATTTGTCTCGGAGGAAACCACTTGCTTTGTTCTGATACAGGATACGAACATTGTTATTTCCAAAGAGAAAATCATGTTTTTGTATTTAGATTTTGTTAGAGCCTGTCGAGGGTGGGGAACAGTGTTTCTTGAATGCAGATTGTTGTAGCTGATTGACTAATGAGTATTTCCCCTGGTTACTGACCTTTACCCTAGTTCCATATTTTTTTCAGCTAGTGTCTGCATGTGTCCATGCGTATATGTCTTTACCTTTGTGCCTGCATGTTGCCATCACAACCCATGAGCCATACAGATGGGCATTGTTCCTCAGCGATAACAATAATGAAATTGACAGAGAGACAAAGACACAGAAATGAGAAAGGATGAACAGGCACCTGCCAGCAAGAGTACCATTACGAATCAACTTCACACAATTGTCGAGAAAATCAAAGGACATATAGACAGACAGACAGACAGAGACTCTTGTTATAATAGTAAGATAAGATAAAGCTAATCTAGCTTAATTTCGATCAAGATCGCAAATCATTTTGATCCGGCCCACAAATAATTTATTAGAATATAAACATTCAGAATCAATTTGCCCCCAAAAAAGATAAAAAGAATGAGAGCCGGTTAAATGTATTCCAAAAGGAAATCGTTTAATCCGCTTTGTCCTGCCTCTTAGTCCTGCCACACCCACATTACATTTTTTTAACGTGGGCCCAAAGCCCGTATGTTTGATCTGCAGTAACAAAAGAATACAATCTGAGAAGGCACTACGTCGCGTATCACTCCAACTCCAATCGGTTCAGATGCTCGTCGAGTGCAGAGCGTCTCTGTGAATGACCAACATAGGGGAGCTGTAAATGCCAGGTCCTGCTCAGAACAAGACTGGGGTACCATAGCTTCATGGTGAATGACCACCAGAGGGGAGCTTTATAGGCCCGGCCCTGTTCACAACAAGGCAGGAGTACTATATCCTCTCTCCCTGTTTCAAGGTTTCTTTAAAAAAAAAAGAAACTCTTCACAGATTCTGAAACCGTGAAAGACTGCAGCTAGCTCGCTGTAGTGACCGAAGATGTGGTGACCGATGACATCCGAAAAAAACAATCAAAATAGAAAATCAGAACAAAATATGTATTATAAACATCTAAAGGAACCAAGTTAAAACCAGTAGAGGTGACCTCACTAGCTGTTGACGGGTGAACAGACCACAGCGATGTTTAAGAGTTTGGAATGCATGAACAATTCTTTGAGGGAGAGTGTTTTCAGAAGATTTATGTTTGAATGAAATTCTATCAAACGTTCATGAAAAACATGCATAATTCATTATTTTCTTTTTAATGTTTTTCTATTTGCCATATTTATTAATTTAGTTTATTTACCTTTAAAGGTGAAGGGATTCAATGAAAAACAATTTCCACCTCTCATTTGCAACAGTAGTAAAACATTTTGGCTAATCATTTTACTTATAGCGACAGATGTCTTTTAGCTGCAAGGCAACAGAAAGTGACACATCTTTCATATTTCATGAGTGTAAAAATAGATGGCCCAACCCCTCCTTGTTCATGAAATGTATCGGCTTATTAACTTCATGTCCTATTTCAACTGACTTCACTATTTAGCAAGAAGTAGGTCTTTGATACTTGGAATGTAAAACTCATGGAGGTGAATGAAGAAATTTGGTAGAGTCATTAATATGGCATGGACTTATATTGGGTAGGTGAGTCCCTTAGAACCCTGCTAGTTCTAACAAACTTCCATAACAGCTTGATTCCTAAAGCGGGGAAAAGGCCCTTAATTGGATCCCAGACTTACTTGCGTATTTAATGAACCAGCTCAACAGTACAAGTTGGCCTGGACACAGCATTATCTACATTTACCA
>OLKM01000276.1:224771-244771 GCA_900291075.1 Melanogrammus aeglefinus | reverse complement strand
ATGAAAATATAAACAGTTATGCAAATGCTCCTTCCCCAAAGACCTGATGTCTCAGCACTATGAGGAAGGTTGTAATAGAAGAGAATTCCCTATGCCTTTCCCCTTTCACTCACAGAACGCTTCACCTGTTCTCTTAAAAACAACCTGAATGGTCCTGCAAGTCCTGCTTCCGCCGCACTGATTGAAGACTCGTGGAGGCGAGGATTTTAATTAGTGTTGTGGACTGCGATGGGAATTAGAGATAGGGACTTTATGGAATGGTTAAATTTGCCCACAGATACGGTTCCATTGTGAGTCCTGTGAATCAGGCTGTGAAAGTGAGTCTTTATTTTAGAATAACCCATTGTCACTTCAATTCTCCACGGACCCCTCTCATGCACACATACACATGCACATCCAACATACCCCCCCCCCCCCCCCCCAGCAATGAAAGAGTAAGGCATATAGTTTATAGACACAAGGAAAGTCACAATACTTGGCTGAGGCAGTGTTACGTTTTTTGCGTGTAAAACAAACAACCTTCAGAGCCTTTGGTGCGGGGGAAAACAATCGTGAACTGCTGGCAGCTCACTGTTATTTCTCTGGGAAGTAATAAGTATAAACAGCTTAAGTAAGTCAACTCAGTAAACCCTCAGCTATAAGACAAACATTATATTGCCGCGGGCATGAACCTAACTTGCAACCCCGCTGCACAGCAAGCGTCTGGTTCAGTGTGAAATGTGAAGATAGTTCATTCCTTGTTTTGACTCATCTGCTTTTTTATTATTAAAAGGTGGTTGCCATGACACTGTATCCCTGCAGTCTTGGACCTTAGGACACAAATCGTTTTTTACAGCGCTCACAGATCCATACATAGAAAAGTAAGAAGAAAGCACAAAGTGAAAATGAAAATAGCAGAAGACATTCCTGGGAAAGATGAGAGGGATAGAAATGACGACCCAACAAAGCAGATAAACAGCTCAAGTGGTGTTTACGTGTCTCCCCATCTCTGAACCCTTGGCGCTCCACCCCACTGATGAGCTTTGGTCTCTCATGCTAGCTCACTCTGCAAAGTGTTTCCCTTTAACTTTAAGAGAGGAACCATGGGAAATACAGGGTGGTTTTGATGTTAAGCTCCGCGGCTGTTGGGCAACAATCCACCATACTCTTTGAAAACGATGCGGTTCAAACACAGTAGAAAATAAACAAGCGTGGAAGACAAAAGTCAGTGACACATTGGGAGGACTGAGATTGTCAGACAATGCAGCATATGTGTTCATAGTAAGGTATAGTCCTTTGCAAAAGCCCGGAGCAGCTAATTTATATGCATGATGATCAAACACACACACACACACACACACACACACACACACACACACACACACACACACACACACACACACACACACAATTATCATCCTCTGTTGGCACTCTGAAATACAGACACACACACACACACACACACACACACACACACACACACACACACACACACACACACACACACACACACACACACACAATTATCATCCTCTGTTGGCACTCTGAAATACAGACACACACACACACACACACACACACACACACACACACACACACACACACACACACACACACACACACACACACACACACACACACACACACAAATACACACACACACACACACACCCTTATCCTTGAAGACAGGCAGACATTAAAAAACGCACACTTTCAGTAAAATGAACACATATCACCCTCACAAACATACACACACACAAATGACACACAAAAACACAGAAAAAACGCACACTTAACCTCCTATGTTTACAGATAGTCAAACACAGTAACATACACACACCCAAACACACCCAAATATAAATGCACAATCTTACCCCAACTGCCTTGAAATCATTCCCTGCCGAAGCGAAAAACCCTTCTCTGTCATTAATATTAATCGCGCTGCCCTAAAATGTGCCGCATGTCTGACAAATGAAGGAATAAACAGGGCAAATACAAAACAAATGAAGGAATAAACAGGGCAAGTACAAAACAAGGGAGGAAGGAGTAGTTTCCGTTAAAATGACCTAAACAGAGAGAACCCCAATATTGAGAAAGAATGATAAACAATGCAGAAAGAAGAAATATAAATTGTTTAAGACATTTCTGAAACAAAAATAAGGCAGTGAATGGAATGGGAAAATGAAAACGCATCAGAAACAGAGAGATAAAGCAGCAGAAAGAGAGAGGGTTCGATAGTTAAGGACACATAAATAAAAAAAGAGATGGGAGAGACAAGAATGATCAGGGAGATGGGGAAAAGTCCCCAAAAAGGGGTTATGTTAGCAGTTTAGTAAAAGGGTGAGTTTTGGTTTGATTCAACCCTTCAAAATCAAATCTGTTGAATGCGATGGCATACTTCTCTGCTTAGCCTCCCCTTTTAGTAGTGGTAAAGCTCTATGTATGCAGTCCAGGATTCCTCCTTGAAAAAAATGAAGTTATTCAACTCTATTCCCTGCAAACATAATTTCCTCTAAGGGCCAATTGAACCGTTTGCCGAAAGACATTGACAATTCAACACATGAACTGTGCCTCACTCCTTTACCAGCTGCACTGCAATGCCTTGCTCTCTCTCTCTCACACACACACACACACACACACACACACACACACACACACACACACACACACACACACACACACACACACACACACACACACACACACTCCAGACATACACACACACACACACATCCAGACATAGACACACACACACACTAATACCACACCACTCCAGTGCATCAGAGACGCAGACTATAAAGAATAACACACCTACACACCGTCACACACTATATCAACAGATCACACACACACACACACAGCACACACACACACACACACACACACACACACACACACACACACACACACAACACACACACACACACACACACACACACACACACACAAACACACACACACACACACACACACACACACACACACACACACACACACACACACACACACACACACACACACACACACACATACAAACATCCATGAAACCATTGAAAATTATATAGCAGAACACATTAACCATTCAAGGCTAAGTAACCATAGGTGGGTAGTAATGCTTTATATGTACTCATTACATTTGCTTTGAAAGAAGAGGAGGGAGTTTTAATGCAACATACTTCCACTCGAGTCCCACTTGAGAGACTTGAGTGTCTCAATGTGAACATTGTGTTTCTAGTCTTTGGCTACCGACCCAGCACTGTATATAGCACACACATCATGTCATGTGTGTTGCAGATGGCTAACTGCAGGAGATTTTAACTTACTATAGGGATTTTTGAATCATCCCAAAAAATGTAAGCAGAGTCAAGCATCGGGGGCCAGGACTGGATACATTTGTGTGTTTCAGAGTATTATAAAGGTGAATAAATGGTATGTTTTCTATTTTTTCCTCGTTGTCCTGGTTTCCCCTGTTTTTAACTCTGCCCTTTAAAAAGAGCGAGAAATGACTATTGATAATGGCTGAGCTCACCAAAATGTTTCCATCCATGTGCTCTATTTTTGTTGTGCCACACTTTAACATCGTGTTTTATTTGCAAAACCCAGAAAAGCTGTCTTCCCCAATAAGGAGGTGATGCAAATATACTCGGGATATGTCGATATTAGCATATACCTCATCCCATGCAGAGTTAGTTATTCTGCAAGCATTCAGGGCCTGTGGCAATATTGTGAATATTTAGATTCATTTATTAATTCAGATGATTTAGCGAGATCAGGGATATGGACATAGCTTAGTCCAAGTAAAACCTCAACAGGGATCTTTCATACTGAACAACATACTACCTGATGTAACATCACCACTGCCACAGACCTTTTAGTCAGGCAAATATTTATTTGCATATTTGCAATTAAATAATGCATGACGGCATGATACGACTACTAAGTTCTGATGGAATATAATAGTAATAGGATATCCTTTTTTTTTACCCTGAATATCAAACCAGAATTCAGCTTCTGTTTGAATTTGAATATTTCATAATTCTTTGTGAATTCTTTATATTTTGGCTGCCTTCAGAACTTTCACTTTTAATTGAATCCTCCCCTTCAGTGGTTTCAATATTCTCCTTCTCAATTTTAACTCCCATGTAGGTTCCCCTTCACCTCCTTCCACTCCGTCCACAACCATCATGGCTTCTCCACTCAAAAATCCTCTGTCACACTCTCTACCTCTCCCTCTCCCTTGCTCCCTCTCTCCTTCTCTTTCTCCCTCTTTCCCTCCCTCCCTCCCGCATCTGCGGTCTTTGTATCAAGACGTACAAAGGGCTTTGAGTAACGATTTAATTGGCAGAACCCAGGGGTGCCATGCAGCCATCTCAACTAGCAAGATGTTCCACTCAGGTGAACACATCGGCGACCTGCTGAATGCCCCTTCCATCTCAGCACTAACCAAGGCTACCTCCCTGACCAAATGGATTACCCTGATGCATCCGCACTTCTGCTACACTAGATTTGTAAAGGTTTCATGAGATTATACAACATTTAGCTTAAAGAATCCCAGGTGGGGAATTAATTTCAGGTACAGTACAGAATTTCAAAAAGATACAACTTTATTCTTTTAGAAATACAGTGTGTAAATATGTTTTGGTGGTGTAACGTACTGTAGTTGATCTGTGATCTATACGGACACGGTTTAGCACGCATGTGAACTGCAGATTAATTGCAATAATGAGCCCTCACAGTGTAAAATAGGCAGTATCTCACCTCTGTTACTCTTTAAGGTAATTTCCCTAAATCTCAATCCAGAGTTGCAGGGGAAAAAAATACAGGCATGCTGTGCTGGAATCTGAAGCGCTGAAGGTTGATTTGATTATTATCATTTGTTCAGGCAGTTTGTGTTCAAGTGAACGGGGCACATTGAGTCACAACAAATCAACCTGCCGTGCTCCTGTTGCAAGAAGTACGGTGACACTCATGGCTAGCTAAGGAGCGGAAGAGATTCCCACATCATACCATAGGTCACCTGTGTAGGAGCCTTTCGGCTTACCTGTAAAACGACAACAATATAGAAAGGAAGAGGGAAGAAAGGTGGTGGACGAAACCGTTTCGTATGCAGGCATTGTGCCATGGGAAAGCCATGTGATAGGGGAAACACATTGAGCACCGCCCCTAGTTTGAAGCTACACCCCCCAGGTGTGGCAGTAACGGGAGCCAGGTGACCACAACGACGACTTCTCACAGCGGTAATTTAGCAGCCCTTTGCTGCAGAATCAAACAGGGCTGAAGCTGGTACCCAATCTATTTGGATGTTTATCGCTGTAGGCATGAGGCCATAATCTGCTGTGGAAAACAAAGGGTTTAAATATCATTTTATCTTGGCTGAAAAGGATCTGCTCGGTGACTGAAAAACAGGGAATTTGGTTGTCCGTGGCACATGTGTGTGTATTTGCTGTACACAAACATGTGACAAGGCACAATTCAAGACCTCAAGATTTGTTACATACATATACAGGTTGTACAGTGAAATGAAAGTGGCAATGCTTACAAAAATGTGAAAAAACACAAATACATAAGAAATAAATAGCAACAAAATAAATGGAATCATGCCAATCTCGGGACGAAGATGAGACTTGATGTGATCTACAGTGGAACACCATAAAACATTATTCGGTGGCCCCAAGCCCTCCCTTCTGCACCTCTGTTTTAGCCCACCAGTTTCCACTTGGTTTATATTAGCCTTCAAAGCGCTCAAAATCTCAAATGAATTCCATCCATTCATCCATTCATCCATTCATCCATTCACATAAGCAGTCATCCAACCATCCATTCCCCTATTCATGTACTCCATGTAGTTTCTGTTGTAGTAATTTTCATACGAATGTGACATCGCTTATTTCAAGCATCCCGGGGGCATTGAACGTCACGGCCCAACCATCTGTAAACAAGGCACGGAGGTTGAGAAAGATGGAGGCCAGGTGTAGCCGGAGGCTGCTATGAATAAGTCTAAAATGCTTTCATACAAACGGGAAAATCACTACAGCTAGAAATGGGTAGAGCTTTTAATGGATGGCCTTTTACAACATCACCATCCGCTACCATCACCATCATCATGAGAATTACTTATCTTCTCAAATTCTAACTCTGTCTCTCTCTTCCTTACACTCGGATGACATTGGATGACCTTCATCAAGTGAGATCCTAAATATAGCCAATGAAGGAAAACAAAAAGATGGAACAGAAAGTCGGGCAGGGGAAGAATGTAAAACGTAGGGGGAGAAAAGATTTAAACTTGTTAGTCAGTATAAGGAGTAGACCTTTGGTTGATTTGTTATCTCAATCCTTAGAACGACTTTGATAGCAGGATTTGACACCACTTCTGCTGGAGCTCAAGCCAGTCTATGGGGTACTGAATGGCACTGCACAAGATAATGAAGCTAAATTCAAAGGACTTCGAGGTCAAATCGATATTCAGCAAAAGCCATCCCACACCTTCCATTTTAGCTCTTTTTCCCCTAGATACATTTTCCATTAAAATACAATGACAAAATCTGCCAAATTTATTGTTTGTGAGGTGTATTCCAAAGCTATGAGCCTTGCTGATAGGAAATAAAAAACATCCCATTTGCAATTATAAATACCATCCAAAAGCCGACTGCAATCGTCTGTTAACCGCTTTTCCGGAGGAAGCTAACAAGGAATGGAGACATCATAGTGATTCCTCCCTAGGTTTCTTTTCACCGCATCCTCTCTCCACTTCTCTCTCTCTTTCTCTGCGTCCATCTATTCCCTCCTTCTCCGCCATTCTGCCCTGTAGCTGTTTTCTCTCCATAAGCTGTGCCAAAGGAGCGTGTTTTCAATCTGTTAAACTGCGAAATTATTCAGAGTGATGAAGTCATACGCTATGAAGTATGACAGCTCTGCTTCTCCGCCCACACTGCGTCCGAAAACCGTGGAAAAGTCGCTACAATCGGGTGCCGTTTCTTTACACCCAATCTTTCCGCTCAATAATATATGAAAAAGATTCATTCAGTCATTGAAACAGGATAAATTGCTTTAATTTCAATTAGTCAATTTATTAAGATAAGTATTTGTGGATAACCATGTGTTCAAAATATGTTAACCAGATTCCAACAATGTATGTTGTTCAATTTTTACACTCAAATTCGTCAGACACATACTTTTATATGATAACAAATATGAAACGATTTGGCTCTCTTTCAAATAGGTTCTTGGAGTGTTGTCTGTTCTTTTTGCATCTTTTTGTGTGAGTTGGAGTCAAGTCAAAAAATCAGCGATTGAGAACTTCTCAAAGATGAGTGCATGCTAATTTCAGATTAGACTTGTGCCTATGTCTCTGCTGTTTGTGACATCTGGTGGTTCGTGAGCAGAACAACCCCCCCCCCCCCCCCCCCCCCCCCCGGACAATATTTTACATTTGGATTCAAAAATGAAACTCCATTCTAATTGAATCCTCTGAAAACAGAATATGTTGCTGAAAGGATGGTGCATACACATGCATAAACACAACACACGCACACACGCACACACACACACACACACACACGCACACACACACACACACACACACACACACACACACACACACACACACACACACACACACACACACACACACACACACACACACACACACACACACACACACACACACACACACACACACACACACACACACACACACACACACACACACACACACACACACACACACACACACACACACACACACTCACACACTAACACACACCCCTACTGTACAGAATACACTGGGATAGCTTTCTAGAGTACAGACACTGGGAACAGAGTGATGTGAGACCAACAGTATGCCTGATTTGGTTTGACCGCAAAGTAATATGCAGGGGTTACGAGGTTAAAAAATTCCATTACCCAGGGCAACTACATAGGGATGGAGAAATAATCACGTCCGTTCCCGTTTTGCACATTACAGTTGAGCAGTGTGGTTAGACACTGACATTTTCTGCATGTGTGCATGCGGATGTGTGTGTGGCGATGTCTTGGTGTGTCCTTTGAGGCATAAAACATCTGACCGCCCATGTATCAAGCAGATATAAATGTGTAAATTGTGCTGCGTGTTTTTGCTTGCCCTCCTTTGTTTGATGATTTGCTTGATATCAAAAAAACATAAAAAACGACATGGAGTACAGCCTGAGAGATGGAGACACAACTCACGATGTTGTTTTCAAGTTTGTGTCCACAACTTCTTCTTCTTCTTCTTTTGTGCCAGCGGCCATAATCAGCACAGGAAGATTACAGCTCCCCACAAGAAAGTGCTGAGCGCAATTTCTCTATCGCATTATATACACTCTGCATTGAGCCCCGTAATGCCCTGCAGGCTTTGTATTTTAATCCGCTTGAAACCTCCTTATACTCAGATAACGGCCTCCTATGTACACAAAAGGTCTATGAACATCACAAACACAGACATGATTCAATTGGACAACACAAATAAAAACATTTTTGGTGTGTTTATATATTTCTTCAAACGATACACCAATCTCAGATTCAGAAACAGAATAGCCACGAAGTCGGTTACTGTGATAGACGTGTGTTGACTTGTAGTCAGGGTGGAACACATAATACAGATTAATCCTCTCTCTCTACTGGCGTCTCTCTTGCTCTCCCCTTGCCGCTCTCTTCCTCGCTCTCTCTCTTTCCCACTAGATATCACTCTGGTAAACCTCTCCTGAATTGTACAGTCCTAACGCGTGGGCAGGCTGTGTGTGTGTGTGTGTGTGTGTGTGTGTAGGTGCGTGAGTCCATCTTGATGGTTTATGTACGTGTGTGTGTGTGTGCGTGTGCGTGTGCGTGTGCGTGTGTGTGTGCGTGTGTGTGTGCGTGTGTGTGCGCGTGTGTGTGTGTGTGTGTGTGTGTGTGTGTGTGTGTGTGTGTGTGTGTGTGTGTGTGTGTGTGTGTGTGTGTGTGTGTGTGTGTGTGTGTGTGTGTGTGTGTGTGTGTGTGTGTGTGCCTGCGCATGGTTCTGTATGTCACATCTTTTGAATAACAATAGAAAAATGAGAGAGGAGAGGAAAACAAATCAATGTGACCTTTCCTCCAACACACTCTCAACGAGGGTGTGCACAAACCTTTTACCAAACCTCACACACACACACACACACACACACACACACACACACACACACACACACACACACACACACACACACACACACACACACACACACACACACACACACACACACACACACACACACACACACACACACACACACACACACACACACACACACACATACACCCAGACACACATTCAAGGGTCAGCGGAAATCAGTTGAATTAATGGGACCAAAAACAACAATATCCAGACGATTTGTGCTGAGACCTTCAAACGAAAGAGGATTTACAGCTTAACTTTTTAAGATTTCGCTACAAGACTTATGCTGAGGACCACAGTGTAATTGAATGAGACATTTGCATAAAGATTACCAGTGCACACTTCTAATTCCTTTCATTTAATACTATAGGGATATTATTATCAAATGATTAGGATGTTGATAAATAACAATGACGATAAAATAGGGTCATACGGGTACATGTGATTTACGTGCAGGAATAACAACCAAAGGACAGTGTCAAACCGACACAATACAATAGCATTGAATTCTCACATAGTAGACTTAAGTCAAAATTGACAGCCCCACTACACTGTTCTCTGTGGGCCTTACACCATTAAACCAATCTGATTATATTTATTGTTTGAAGGTCGCGCTACAAATACGAACCGAAATTTGCGTTCAGTTTGCTTTGGGTTTGGAAGCACATGCACCCTCAGTCACACTGTAATTCTATACCATATGTACTATACTTTGATAAGTGGAGACCCAGGCGAGCACTGAGAAGTACAGCCAAATGACATTAAATTATGCTGAAAAATCGCTTCATGACGGGAAATACACTACACAATGCCAACTAGGTCCTGATTTGCATGACGTATATTCAAACACGGTGCTTTCAAAAATTCCTGAAATGCGGGTCATAGATTATGGAGGTTACATATGTCTTCATTGAAAGCAATTGCCTGTGAGCAGTATTGTGTTGTTTTGTTTAACATGTGATTCATAAATCAATATCAAAAAAAAAAAAGAAGCAAAATCAACTCAACTTATACTCTCGTTCTACTCACGTCACATAATACTTACTTTGGATGGAATCTGATTCATATCTGCTATCATTGTGTACTGCAATTTTTCTATTGTTGGTTTATGTTAAAAGTCACCATTAGCTTTAATACAAATTCATGGTAGACAAGATAGGATATAGACCTACAAAGACGGACAGAAACAATAAGAGAAACGTCCAATTACTACCACAACATAATACCACCCTAACACTTTCCCTGGAGCAAAAATAAAATCCATGCTCCAGTTTGCAGCCCACAGCAATATCCAATCGCTCTCATTTGATTGGACCATGTGGGCACAAATGTGCTACATTCAATTTCAATGGAGAAAAACATGCAAAACCAATTAAACACATACCTAGATGTGAGAAAACCCTTGGGAGATGAACAAATCAAGTGTGATATCGTAGAATGGTGTTATGAGGATTTTTTCCATCATTATTTTTTTGGTTGTTGTGTATAATCAGATTGTGTTCAGGGTGTCCCCGCCCCCTCTGATTCCAACCATCCTGGTCAGACAGACACATCAATACATGCACAGGTGACTGAGGATGCTACAAGAGTGTAGTTAGTGGTTCTCTAATGCTTGGGACACTTTACAGAATAATTTGCCATATTTCACACCCGACTTCCGACTGGTCAGCAAAGCCACGTTTCTTTATGGTTCTCAAAATTGTTATGACCGATTATGCTATGGTGTGGGGTATGTTAAGATTGGACTTTACTTCCCCATACCTGATCAGGCCTTAATCACACCGATTCAAAATGTGTAAATAGTTTTCATTATCAATTTTCACGAGCCGATATCCTGGGTGAACCGGGAGCCACGCTAACCACCAGTATTTGAAACAGAAGCCATGGAGGAAAGTGGTGAAAGTGTGTTGTATTAGCGTAATATAGGAGTCCAGCTCTCGCTGCAACAATTTAATTTAAAAAAATTATGCTGATAAAGCTTATGGGACATATGAGTAACTCACTCACCCTCTTAATGACCCCAACAGTTAAATGTATGGTCATCTATCGTTAGTTTTCCAAAAAAATTTAATAATTCTAATGTGTTAGAGGCATATGGTTAGGTGAGGGTTCGATTTTTATTGGTTTTAAGTCTACAAAGAAAAGAGCAGAAAAAAAAAGAGGGAAAAAAACAGAGCGATGGTGAGAGAGAGAGAGGTTGAGAGAGACGATAACACACTGTGTAGTGCAAGCAAGCACTTGAAATGGTCAAGTATACTCTGCAATAAGTTGTGTTGTAGATCTTCCTGGATGAATGATCAACTGGGAGTAGCCGGGCAATACACTGCAGTGTCGAGTGCCGACCACTTTCTGGTTTTCCTCTATGCATGGAGCACATTTGTACAACGCAACGTTTCCCCCAGCACTCTACGGTTAAGGCGGCCACTTTAAAGGCCCCCAGGGTTGTAACAGGGGTTACAACCTGCAGCTTCTAAATCTGTCGGAGCAGCTCGACCCTAGCAGTCCCTTTTTAACATATTACCACAACACTCATGTCTACAGGACCTGAGATCTTTCTCAGCATTGTTAATAAAGAACATGACTTGGGCTGATGAATTGCTTACAGAAGCAACAGCTCAGCACAAAATCATCATGGTGAGTCCAAGTGCCCATGACCGCCTGGTCCGAATACAGGCCAGAGTACACGGTTCAAGGTGTCCACGTTCACCAGAAGGGAACACAGTACTAGTGGGAGATAGAATGTATAGTGTTTGAGAATAAGTGTATGTTTTGTTGTTTGTTCTGATGGTGTTTCAACATTTCTGAATGAATCAAACTTGTTCTTCTGCTAATCATATCGATATGAGTAATGATCTTTTTTCCCATGTGAACACATTCATTTCAAACTCACACTTCCTTGTCTTATTGATTGGATTTTGTTCCAATCCATAACACACAGCTCTGCTGCAAACCAAAAGCAATTGCAGCCAATATGCACATCTACCAATTGCCCATTGTACTAATTCATAAAAATACTTTTTGTACTTTTTCCACAGCACTGCTCTGCCGTCACATTCACTCTTCCTTCCCCCCTCCCTGCAGGGACTTCCTCTCGTTGTTATTGTTGTTAACAATGAAAAACGGCACCCGATTTTATTCGATGTTGGATTACTTTCACAGCTGATGTTGGGATATAAAACCACATGGAGCGAGGGCATTGTGACTTCCAAAAATGCAATATTCCATAAACTGCTACAGAGATCTAATGAGAAGTTTGGGTGAACAGTACAGTAAAGTGAATCCAATCCACTTTATACACGACCAACGGCAACAGTGGCCAATGCAGAAGAGGTTTCATTCTCTGCCCGAGCCCGAGGTCAGAGTATCCCCTCTATTCCTCTGGTGCGGGGCGGGCTTGTCCGGTCTCCTGGTCAGAGGCAGAGATATAATACTTTTATTTTTAATAATTGGGCTGACTGGTAAGCTATTTGGTGTGATGATCAGAATGTCACATATATTATAGTATTGTTACCTTTAACCTTATGAATCGATCGCTGTGATCGATACAAAACTAGGGAATTTTCCCAATGGAGGGTTTGAGATCACGCACGTATCTCTGAAACGTTTTTATCAGACAAACAATTCAGAATTAGTTAATATTATAAACTTTCAATTTATTACAAAAAATGTGTGTTCAAACAAGGCTTGGGTCTATAAATGAAGCCAATGTGTCGGGCCAGTGGCAGGATCCGACAGAATGGAATGGAATTGGTTTCGGTCTGGCTTGTTTTTTTGGGCTAAATCTACGTCCCACACTTTTGATTAATGGAGAACTGGGAGGTCTGAATGACAACAATTAATGTCAATAATCGTAGAAATTAGAGGTCAAATATGAGATTATACATTTTCATGGACACTACGATTCCATATGTTATCAACGACTGCATACGAAGAACCGTGAAGACAGAATATGGCAGCCCTATATGGAAGAAGTATAATTGGCACAAAAGCATCAACATGGCCATATGGAGATTTCAATTAGGCTATAGCTTCCAAGGCATAAACCGCAAAAGGAAACACATGCTCAGAAAACGAATGAACTTCTTTGTGATTCCTCTCACACAATATGTGTGTTTAAACCCTCGAGCAGAAGAGAAACGGCCACATACAGGATGCAGCACGTGATGCGACGCCAACTGCAACAAACAAACAAACAAGCGGCACATTATGACTGTATGAAGGTGATTAGCAAAGGGTTTAACACTCCTCTGTTACAACGCTAGTCTCTGTAATCACTACCGGTGTATTAAACACCCAGGGAGGGTGGGAAGTGTGGAGGAGGGTGGGAAGTTTGGAGGAGGAGGAAGATGAGGAGGGGGAGACCAAGAGAGAGGCATAAAGAGATAGAGGCAGTGAGAGAGAGAGAGAGAGAGAGAGAGAGAGAGAGAGAGAGAGAGAGAGAGAGAGAGGAGAGAGAGAGAGAGAGAGAGAGAGAGAGAGAGAGAGAGAGAGAGAGAGAGAGAGAGAGAGAGAGAGAGAGAGAGAGAGAGAGAGAGAGAGAGAGAGAGAGAGAGAGAGAGAGAGAGAGAGAGAGAGAGAGAGAGAGAGAGAGAGAGAGAGAGAGAGACAGAGGACAGAGACAGAGACAGAGAGAGAGGGTGAGAGAGCAAGATAGATAGAGAGCGACAGAGATAGAGATAGAGAGAGATGTGAAACAGATGTGAGAGGGAGAAAATTTAAAAGAAGAAAGGGACTGAAAATTGAAAAATAGATAAGGGAAAAGATTATTCGAGAGAGAGCAGCAGAGGGGAAATGTGAGAACTGCATATCTGAGTGTGTAATGGAATAGAATTGAAACATATACCAGCAACCGATGAAGAGTGGGGCCTGTATATCTATATATTACCTGTATATCAAACACAGTACCCCAATGGGTGTTCACTTATTCTCTATCCACGAATGTGTTTATTTACTCGCTGGTACTTTGGGGGAAAACCAAAAAATCAAGACTAGCATGGAACAGCAAGAAGACAAAAATCCAATACTTACTTCTGAATGTTCTGCACGTATCCATTGATACATTAATTTCACGATCATCAATCTATCCATACATACATGCATATACAATCACATGGGCCATGGGACGTGCTCCTCCTTAATCACAGCGACTTATGTATGGCTATGTGTTTGCATGTTGTCCTAGACACTGGTGCAAGGGTGTTTGAGAGCCATGAAAAGCATCATGTCAGTGGTTGGTCTTTATCAGCAATGATGCAGAGCAGACAACCCCGTCACAGCTCACCAATCCACTACTGTTGGGTCTGTGCGCTGGGAAAGACATCACAGTGAAGCACAGGCACTCTGAACTTCAAACGCAACCACACAAAGGCGTACACTGCACACGCACAAACATCTGTGTACATTAAATGTGTGCCTGCGTGACGATTGCATGCGTATGTCAGATAACACAAATGTACAACAGTAGGCAAACATGTTATTTACATGCGAGACCACACAGCGACACAACATCCCTGCCATACTTTGATATACACACACACACACACTCACATACACACTCAAAGATAAACAGTGTTTGCTGGGCAGTGGGCACGCTTACACACACAAACACACACAAACAGCCAAATATGCCAATTATATATTGAATGTCAGTTCACGGCAGTGCATTTTTTTTATCTCTCTCCTCAGAAGTTTCTTTCATTATTAGCGAAACCTTCTCGTTTAATTTAACCAGCTCATAGCTCACCAATAAAAGAAAATATTGTTGCCCGACTTTACTGTTTGTTCAGCATAATTGTGCTATATCCATCTGCAAATAATCTTCAGGAAACTGGAATCAATTCTCTATGCGTGACAGAAAGAATGAGATTGGGTGGACTCGTTACAGATGTAATTGGAAATGTCACCCTTGTTGTGCACCAATCAAAACAAATCCCCAGTACCTGCAGAAGTGCTTAGCATATAAATCTGATCGTTACTTGGCTCACTTCATAATATGTATATCTTAATCACAACAAGGAGTGTTCCTGTACTGACAAACCAATAATCATCTTTACTAAAAACACAAGCTGCTGTGCACCATGGGATCAATATAAATGTATGGTTAGTTTATTAAGTAAGCAGAATGTATGAGTACGAAAAAATGGAGCCGGGTTATTGCATGTTTGTCTACATATGGTGATAAGAGAAGCATGCTATTCAGATAAACAACACTGCAAGTGTGTGTGTGTGTGTGTGTGTGTGTGTGTGTGTGTGTGTGTGTGTGTGTGTGTGTGTGTGTGTGTGTGTGTGTGTGTGTGTGTGTGTGTGTGTGTGTGTGTGTGTGTGTGTGTGTGTGTGTGTGTGTGTGTGTGTGTGTGTGTGTGTGTGTGTGTGTGTGCGTGTGTGTGTGTGTGCATGCGTGCATGTATTCATTTCGATTCGGCGTGTTTCTGAATGTAACACGAAAATGCCAAATTGCTACAATCATCCGGAGACACGTGATCTCTGCTCTAACCCGTCCATCCAGGCCCGCCTGGTTCCTTCTACTTGAACCTACCATGGCTGTCGGAGGATGAACCAGCATCGCCGCGGCCAGGCTGTCTTCCTGGCTCCATCTGCACTCTGTCTCGGACGGGTGAGCCTACCTCTTACCCACCCCTGACTGTCAGGCCTGCTCAAGCTCACCTGACAGTACCACATGCAGACCCATGCAGAAACCAGACCTCTCCCCCCTCTTGATGTTTCACTCCATATCTCTTCTCCGACATTGCTTTCCTCCCTCTTTCTTTCTTTCTCTCACTCACACGCTCACTCATCAATCTTTCTCTGACACCATATTTATTTCTCTAGTTACTGCTCTCTGCTTTTTGGCTTACACCATGTTTTTATCTCTTTCTCTTTCTCCTCTCAGTTTTCTCTGCTTTGTTATTTCTCTCTTTCCAGCTTTCACCTGCTGGCTCCCTCAGTGGCTTCTATCGATCCATCCAGCCCCTCATTGTAATTTCTACTCATCTCTGGGTGGCCTGGTTTATAGTTCTGCCTCAATGGCCGGGTGCATCTCTCTCTCTCTCTCTCTCTCT
Organism: Melanogrammus aeglefinus; assembly: GCA_900291075.1. Taxonomy (NCBI): domain Eukaryota; kingdom Metazoa; phylum Chordata; class Actinopteri; order Gadiformes; family Gadidae; genus Melanogrammus; species Melanogrammus aeglefinus. Next base: position 228,586 of record OLKM01000276.1, on the reverse strand, counting down.
CTCTCTCTCTCTCTCTCTCTCTCTCTCTCTCTCTCTCTCTCTCTCTCGCTCTCTCTCTCTCTCTCTCTCTCTCTCCCTCTCTCCCTCTCTCTCTCTCTCTCTCTCTCTCTCTCTCTCTCTCTCTCTCTCTCTCTCTCTCTCTCGCTCTCCTCTCTCCCCTCTCCCTCCCTCCCTCTCTCCCTCCCAGGACACACACCTCGCTTCTCGTCGTCCAGAATTTATCTTGCACTCCCCCAACATGAGCCTGCCATTCACACAGCAACACACACACCCCCACCTCTTCACCCCTTCCCTTCACCCACTCCCCTCCACACTGACACACACCACACCATACACACACCACACCACACACACACACACACACACACACACACACACACACACACAGACTCGTGATAACGCAGTCAGACTGTAGTGTCTGGTGCATGATGCATGCGCGCATGAGGCAAACAGCAGGTGCTAACTTCCCATTGAGAAAGAAAATGTGCACCAGTACATCTGTCCCCACAGCAACGTAGTCAGGAGGTTGATATGAAGGGCATCACATATATCATTCTCAGACACTCATGTTACCCACCCAACCCCCCCCCCCCCCGACCTACACACACACACAGGCATTTGTTTTTGCACACACAATGAAAGCACAGGTGTATGAATAAACAAGCGGGTACGCTACGGTATGCATGCACTAGGACACAAGGTGTTCACATATTCCACCAACCCACGCACACACACACGCACACACACGCACACACACACACACACACACACACACACACACACACACACACACACACACACACACACACACACACACACACACACACGACACACAGCACACACACACACACAACACACACACACACACACACACACACACACACACACACACACACACACACACACACACACACACACACACACACACACACACACACACACACACACACACACACACACACACACACAGTAGCTAGCGGATGGTTTGAACAGGAAGTGCAGTTGACAGCTGTGAAAGTGGTAGACAAAGCCGGCCGGGGAACCCATTCAACCACATTGAAATGTTCAAAATGCTTTCTCCATGGAGAGAACCCAGGCACTGACGCCAAATACAAAACTCTCTCTTGCTCTCTGCCTCACTATGTATATGTATATCTCTCTCTTTCTCTCTCAGAAATCGCATTCTCTCCGTCTTCCTTCCAGACTGACAGAGCTATCTCATTTGGGACTATCTGGCCCTGAATTACAGAAATGGGTTTCCCCGTGGCTTTCACGTCTTTGCGGGACAAAACTCCCTCTGGCTGGGGCTCCTCTTAAGAGCCAAGGATTCCTCCTCTATGTCACTTCCTCTGCCTCGTCACCTTGACCGATGAAAACCACTCAACCACACAATACACGGTACAGCTTGTCCCTGTGAAATCACTGTACTACTAACCATTTCTTGCTCTGACTTTTTCTCTCTTTTCTCACTCTCTCCCTCCCTCTCCATCTCTCTCCCTCTATATCTGTATGTGTCTCCCTCTCTCCCTCTCTGTTTCTATCTCAAATTCCACTCCGCTTCATTTTAGGGGTGTAACGATGCACGTATTTGTACCGAAGCATCACGGTACAGGCACTTTGGTGTGGTTACAGAGGTGGATTGTTGCACTTATGACAAATGTACTTATTGTAAGTCGCTTTGGATAAAAGCGTCGGAGTTCCCCCCGGACTGTTTAGCCAAAGTTTACTACTCCGACTCCGTAACTACAGAGACCCCTCAGCAGCTCTCCGTCGGGTGCAATTCGCCGCCTGAACGATCTTGTATGTTGACTACCATGTAAGCAGTGTAAGCAGAGGACCAATCACAGCCCTTACCGTCTCCGTTGCATCGACCAATAGATCCATGGCGCGGACGAATAGTTAAAAAATATTTGATGCGCACGTAAGCTACGGAGAGGGTCTCCGACAGGCTCTCCGGCTATGGAGAGGGCTTTCCATGTCTACGTGCAGCACTTTAACATGCACATGCATTTGAAAAGGCACCATCCAGGTGTCACTATCACCGTTGCTGTGGGGAAAAAAAGCAAGCTGTGCAAACCCAGCTTACGACACTATTTCAACAACCCCTGTCCGGGAATTCAGAAATGCAAATCCCATAACCAAGTATATTGGTGTTTTCATTGCTGCTGATCTATGGCCATTCTCCGTTGTTGACAAACAAGCAGGTTTTTTTTAATTTTCCCCTTACATGTACCGTACCGTCATGTAGCCTACCGTACCGTGACTTCAAAACCGAGGTACGTTCCGAATCGTGACTTTTGTGTAGCTACCGTTACACCCCTACTCCCCCCTACTATGAAAGCTATTTAACAATGTTGCCGAAGTAATACCATACAGAAATAAAAAGGGATGCACAAAGAATATCGAGTCTGACAAATGACCAGCCGATAATGGCAAATAAGCATTCCATGTATTGTTCCAATAATGACATTATAGCTAATAAACAGGGCTCAACCATAGGGCCAACCGACAAATGCTGCATGATGTTGTTACATTCACAAATCCAAACTCTGGCTCTTGAGTAGAGCCACAAGCTGTGGGTGTGATAGATTAGTGGAGAACAAAACAGCAAACATGTCATCGCCGGTTTGGAGATTGCAACAGTCGCGCAGGACGAAGACACGATTTTAATGTGCAATACATGTTCAGCAAGGGCTCCATGATGAGTAGGCAAAAAGTATAGTTGTTTTAACACAATGAATCTTGTAAGTCACCTTCAGTGTTATCTGCAACTTGTGTTTACAATAATTTGTGATGTCGGTAAGGGTAAAATAAAATTAAACTAGATATTATTAACTTTAATTATCGGTTATCTTATGTCATCGGCCTTGAGAAGCAGAAAATTATTGGTTTTCTTATCGGTTGAAAAAAACCTTATCGCAGATCCCTAAAAATAAATAATGTTAACAACAATCCAAATAAAAAGGGAAAGCAGCATGGAATGACAAAACATTGTCTCGAAAAACAAAAATAAACAAAACATTTGAGACTCCCTATCTCTCTCTATATATATACAAATAAACAAATAAACCTTCTCTCTCTTTCTAATTCACATACACACTGATACTACAATCATCCAATTTCAAAACGGAGCCGAACACAAAACAAAAAAATAATAATAATAACACTGCCAGAGTATTATCTTCAGTGTGTTATGATTAGACTGCTTAAATATGACCATGATGAGAGGCTGGTCGTTATACCAGCACTGAATCCCAGGGATTACATACTCTGGCCTCATTATTACTGCCTTTTGTGTGGGCGAAACATAAGAAGTTCCGTGTTAACGTCAACAAACAGGAGTCAACAACACAATGTTAATAAAACCAAGAAGCCATCGTGTTTCATTTAAACAGTTTTACCAAACAAAGTTTTGAAGACAGTAGACAGAAGAAGCACAGTTTACTGACAATAGTAGTTCAAATTATTAGAAGGGCCTTATTCTGCCTGTACACTATGAAAGAATAATTGAGGCATAAAAGAGGCATTTAATAAGTAGGAAATAAAAGAAAGAATGGTGAGGGTATGAATGTGTATTAGTATTAGTATTAATGTGTCATTGTCCAGATGACAAGGCATTTCAAGGTAGCTATCAGACTTGAAAAATACAGTTTTATTTCAAGATTTAACATTCACTATACTATTCAAGGGGCTGCTACCATATTCACTAATATGAAACAGAAGCAACACAAACCAATAGCCTTTAGAGCCTGCAAACACTGTCTGTCTGGCAAGGCAAACCCAACTCTTCCAACAGAGCTGACCCAGTTAACTTC
>OLKM01000276.1:207177-219761 GCA_900291075.1 Melanogrammus aeglefinus | reverse complement strand
TGTGTGTGTGTGTGTGTGTGTGTGTGTGTTTGTGCGTGTGTGTTTGTGTGTCGAAGAGGTGCCAGCATAATATAGGCCAGATGCATCAGGTACAAAACACAGGGTCCCTTCTCCATTAAAACAGGTGTTTATCTCCCTGATGGAGTGCGTTAAGTGTGTGGGTGTCCTCGTGTATAAGTATGTGCGTGAGTGCGTGTATATGCGTGCGTGTGACTGTGTGTTGGCCGGCGCGCACGCGTGAGCGGCTGTGTGCGCTTACGTAGGCGTTTGCGCGACTCGCACGTCCCTACGCACACACACTCACACACCAACGACGGACTGTGGTCTATCTAAGCTGATTTTAGGCTGTGACTACGTGGGCCCACTACCACCTCGCGTTCCCATTCTGCAAGACATGCTCCCTCTCTCTCTCTCTCTCTCTCTCTCTCTCTCTCTCTCTCTCTCTCTCTCTCTCTCTCTCTCTCTCTCTCTCTCTCTCTCTCTCTCTCTCTCTCTCTCTCTCTCACACACACACACACACACACACACACACACACACACACACACACACACACACACACACACACACACACACACACACACACACACACACACACACACACACACACACACACACACACACACACACATAAAATCACACCTCTCTTCCGTCCAGTTTCCCCTCCTCTCTAACAACGGTGAGACAGCTGCTTCGCGCACGCACGAATACGTGCCCTTAAATTGGAAATCACGCTCAGCCACTCATTGCCGCACTTTGCAGATGGCGCTGGTCTAGGCTGGATAAAGTCTAACTGTTTTTCCGTTTAATTAAGAAACAATAAAGCGTAAATGCCTTTAATAAGGATCTCTTGCCCCGGAATAATAGATTTAGATGTGATAGGTTGAATGGTCGCATCATCTCAATGACAACCATAAACCACCTGTTCAATAATAACCCTACTGAGCCGTGAGCCAATAATCGAGGCCGTATGGAAGTTGATAATAATGAACATTGCCATTAGATAAACCGACAACCACCCGAAAAGCACACATCTCCCGGAGATAATTGAATAGTGATTCAAATGCTTGGGGAACGCTGCGCACCGCATCCAAAATACTCCCAACCCAATGAAGTTGGGTTGAGGGTTGGTTGCGCATAACGAAGTCACATAAAACACGTCAATTTGGCCTATCCTATTAGTATTTTTTGTGAGTCAATCATATTAGATCAAGTCAAACATGAAACATTAAGCCGCATCGCAATCACATCGGTGACCGAGTCACCCAAAAAAATATAATCCGATCAAAGAGAACCGTTCAGCCGCAGAATCCCCGGCCGTCAGAGAACATTAGCGCCAAGCAAGCCGAGCTGCATTCAGATTAAACCAAGACCCCTCCAGCTCCTCCGCGGTCTCGGAGTCAGACCCTTCGTGGTGGTGGTGGGGCTGCTGAGTTATAGGTGAGAGAAGAAAGGTGCAGTCACTTACCGATGTGGATGATTGAATCCGAGAGCACTGGCTCACACTCTTGAGTCCATATCGAGGCAAAAAGCAACACAGCTGACACAAGTTTCATGGTGCCGAGGCTATAGTGGTCCTCTGAATGGTGCAAGAAAAACCAAAGCTCCCTCGGTGAGGGCAAATAGTTTTAAATCCCGAGGACGGTGGTCTCCTCTCGATCCAGCCGACGTGGTATTCAATGTGTATTCTTTGGGGGGGTCTGTTCTGGGGGAAAGCTCGACGCAAATCGTTGACGTTTAGAGGAAAAATAAAAGCCGGATAGAAATTCCCACTCGCTTGTTTAAACAGAACCCTGTTGAAGCCCCCCCTGACATTAAAGCCTGTCTGAGCGATGAGAGGTGGCTTTATCCGAGCCGCAGAGCAACTGCATCCGCACGCCGACGCATCCGAGCCCCAAATGGAGTGACTGGGACGGTATTACAAGTATAGCCCGCGAAACCGGTCGTCAGGCAGACGGGGGGAATGAGACTCTTTCCTCGGTGGCGTTTTCGTGTAAACCGAAGGTCCAGTGGATGACTCTGTCGTGACTCCCAAATGTTCAGAGCTCGCGACGCATTTCCCCCGCCACCAGCAGCCTCATTGGCCCAAATGAGCAGCCAAAACTTCCATCTTCCCCCCCAACGTTCTTCCTTCCGACTGTGTCCAACGTTAACCCCCCTTTTCCACCGCGACTTTTAAAACATCAGTATTGTATGGAAACTGACCGTGTCACTCATGCGCCAATAACACGATGTCCCATATTCCGGAATACATTTATTAGCAAGGAACGGATATAGAAGCCAGAAAAAAAACAGCTTGCGGTGGAAAGACGCGGATACCACTCTTTTTTACTGCAAAAAAAAATATCCCACCACAAACGATGTGGTAGATTTCACCAAAAATGCGCGCAATCAAGGCGGCAATCCGCTTCGCCTGTGGGTAGTCGTATCAACTCAAGCCCATACGGTAGCGGGTGGAGTGAGGTATCCGTTAAGGAGAAAGGCAGGGATAAGCAACATAGACGATAGTCGAGAGAGAGAGAGAGAGAGAGAGAGAGAGAGAGAGAGAGAGACGAGGGAGAGAGGAGGAGAAAGGCAGGGATATAGCAACATAAGACGATGTAGTCGAGAGAGAGAGAGAGGGAGAGGAGAGAGAGAGAGAGAGAGAGAGAGGGAGAGAGAGATGAGAGATAGAGAGAGAGAGAGAGAGAGAGAGAGAGAGAGAGAGAGAGAGAGAGAGAGAGAGAGAGAGAGAGAGAGAGAGAGAGAGAGAGAGGGGGGGGAGTAGAGGGGGGAGGGACGCATCAACTACAGGCTACAGCGAAGAGCACGAGCAGTTGCCAGCTCCGCGTGCAGCAACTGTCTGGAATGGAATTACCTTGGAGGCGGGTGGAGGGGTGCGCGCGCGAATGTGGGCGCGCAGAGGAGGCTGATGGGAAGGAGGAGGCGGTGGAGAGGTTGTCAGAGTGAGAGACCGAATGAGAGAGAGCCAGGGATTGCAGCCAATGCCATGTGAGCGAATTGCTTCTACAGATCTGAACAGGCCATATAATTTACCTCTTAAAATATAGACATGGGTTACCATGTAATGAGGAGGTATAAAGGCTACTGAACAGATCTTCTGAGATAAGCCTATAACAATGCAATGCAGCAACCAAGTCATTATATTCCCAATCGCTCGCTTCCCAATCTTGACCATATCTCTACCATTGGGTTAGGGGGAGATATATAATCAAGGCTTAAATCAAATGGTCTTTATTGGCCCATCATTTAGTTACAAGTTGTGTACATGAATCGAACAATTGGTGAATTGCTTGCATTATAGGCTTTGTTAATTGTGACAACGAGTAACAGAACTTGAAATCAAAATAAATCCAAAACCATTATTGTTCACGAGGGAGCACAACACACACATGTGAACGTAATGTACTTCACCCTTCACCTGTGTTCATTCTTCCCATCGTCTCTTTACACATCAACCCTCTTGCAATCATCCATCCATCACTCCTCCTCTGAGCACCCAGACATCTTAATCTGGCCCAGACCCTGGATTAGGGATTAGGAGAGATATGGGCTTCAGATGAGTGTCTGCATTCAAGGGAATGGAGGATTAAATGGATAGTGAGACTAAAACGAGAAGGAATGAAAACTATACCAGGAGATCCCTCTGGGTGATAGCATTGTGGGCTTGATGTTCTTATCACAAGTGTTTATTCATCATTCACGCTGAGGAAAACACAGTTTGTTCCAGATCGCTCGCTCAAGGACACAATGCAATGCTGTACAGCGGCAGTTAAAGTTAACAACACAGAAAAGTCATACCGAAATATATGCAGTAAGACTGGCCGCCGTCTAGAAGCGTGATGATGATCATTAATGCAAGAAATATAGAAATGATAAAACCGTGGAAGGATTTCATCTTAAAGTTGCTTCTCCATAGCCTCAACTTCACACGTAGTGAGATTAAAAGTAGTATTATAGTAGCCGCTATTGTTGTGACTCACACTGAAACTAGGCATCGTCCTCAAGGAAGACTACAGGTAGGCCGCAGGCATCCGGGCTTGGACCGCAGAACCCTGCGGTTGGGGGTGAATAGTTCTAGACTAGAATAGTTTTAATAGGGGTTTTTTTAACTGCAAAGTTGCTATGCAACGCTACATCAATGTTCTGGACAAACTATGAATCTATCTTTTTGACCTTTAATCATACAACTGTTCATTTAGTCAGCTATACAGAACAAACAGGCAAGATAGCAACTCAAATAGTCCTGTAAATGTCATAGACTGACTCGTAATGCCATTATCACATCACTATGAAGCCATTAAACATCCCTGTTTATCATTTAATCTAACTTCAGATTATTATTTATTTGCTTTCAACCTTCAACTTTGTTTCCCCATGAGTATAGAACGTCATGTTTATTTATGCTATCATTTATTATTGATGCTACTACTTTATGTCAGGCCAAGTGGCAATGGTTGTACTCCTAACCCTCTCCTGTGAGGTTGAAGCCCTTTAGAGGTTCCTTAACGTTTCTTTCTTTACCTCTGGGATCCTGGGAGTGTTTCTCGGCCCGTTAACGCTTAAGAGGGTTGTCAGACGCCTGTGAAACTATTTGGGACTAGATACTAATAAAGTTGTATGTCGTATTTAGTTATATTACATAGTTATGTAGCATCTTATCCTTGCTATCTTTGTTGTATAAGAGGAATGGGTTAACCTAGAGATTGTTAGTGCTTTGCACTAGGTTCTGTGAACATCCTTATCGTACCGACAGCGATATATTGTTTCACTTTATTATGACAGATGTACTTATTGTAAGTCGCTTTGGATAAGCGTTTGGATAACAAAAATGTAAAGTTGACAGCCTGCATGATTATGTACACATTTAACATCTGAGCAGCAGGGTTGTGTGTGTGTGGTTGTGTCTCCTATAAGCCTTCATAACCTTCCATCGTCTCCTGCTCATGGAGAGCACTCTGCAAGGTCAAACGTTTAAACAAAGTAACAACAACCCACACGACAAGATTGTCGTCAGTAAGGAGTTTCGACACCGGAACACAATGAAGAAAACTATTTAGTGCAGTGAAGGGATGTCCTGTCATGTCAAACAGGATGGTACCCTGGCAGAAATCTGATGTGATGTGATGAAATGGTAAAGAATATGACGTATGGGAATGATCCAAGGTTAAAATGTATATTTAAATTTCATGGCATCTTGAAATTCATCATTTAGTTCATTGTTACTCTAGTATTGCATCTCTGGATTTGTGACGATGATAACAACGACGACGACGACGACGACAAGGACGATGACGACGATGATGATGAGGACAATAATGATTTATGAGCATGAGACACGGTAGGCTATGTCAGCCTGGGTGTGGTCTCGAAATAAAGACGCCCATTTTCAATGGCAGGGTGAACACAGCTCTTAACATCCACATCAGGTATGTATCATTTATGTGTGTCACAGCCATTAATCGTGACCATGCATCCTAAATCACTTAAAGCGGTGTAGACAAACGGCAAATCAATTAACCAATGCAGCGTACTAAGGTAAACAGACAGTGGACGTGAACGTGTACTATTCGAATACGACCATGCACACGTCCATACTGGTTAGACATTGTAAGGCTATGGAGCGCATGTGTCAATGCATTGCAAGCCCCTCGAAAGTATTCACTCAGGTGCGACATATAGGACACGTATACTAAAGAAATAACAAATACACAAACACACATATTCACTAACACACACACACACACACACAAACGCATAGTCTAATTTAGAAAATTAGAAACTGTTATCCTGCCCCTTAATTCACTTTACCCAAACAACACGCGTGCACAAAATTATTCAGCACATAATTTCCATTGTTATGAATAATTCATGAAAGCCATATACAAATAATAAATATTTCATCCTTTGATTGGCCATTGACCTTCTTACAGTTACTTCCATACATAAACATTTAAATATAACCATATGTAACAGTAGCAGCAGTCAGACATAGTAAGAGTATGCAGTGCATGTAAATGCATTATATATACCTTGACAGTACACACTAAAGGGCCTCATTCACATGTATACAGAAAAAATACACAATTAGTGCATACACACACACACACACAAACACACACACACACAACGACCTGATACACTACCTATTTTTGAAAATTGGAAAACAGTTATCCTTACCTTAATTCACTTACCCAAACAACATTCACACAGTGACTCAGCACTTGATTTCAATATGGATATATAATTCATGAAACCCATCTCCAAATAATAAATATTTCATCCGTTGATTTGATTGGTCGTTGACCTTCGATGCCCCGAAGCCAAGTCCTGTCCTCATTGCCGTAAAATACCATGCAACGGCGTTCGTGTCAAGCCTCTTGTAAAACAAGACCTTCCATTGAATTGCTTATTGTCTGATACGTGTGTGAAATCTTCCATGTTGACTAAAAAGGGAAAGAAAAAGTTGAACCTTAAATATTGCATGGATGATTGCCTCCCTCCATAAAAGCTCCTGTGGAGCTCTTTGATTTGGAGTTGAAACCTTGTGCTGTAGGGGGGGGGAGTGGGGGTGGGGATGGGGGCGACTACAGCACTCAGCAGCCCATGTCTACCCCCTTGTGTGGCGGGCTGGGCTTTCATCCTCCACTGTCAACCAGTGGCACTGGGGTTGAGTTGGAATATGAGAAGGCTACCCACCCACCCCACACACACCCGCACAGCCAAGATCAGGCATGGAAGGAACTGACTTACTGTTACAGTTCCTCTGCTCCATTACAGCCCAAAGCCAAAATTAAACCTCTTTTAATGTTTTTTTTACTTTGTCCTAAACGCCTCAGACCAATTGGCTCCAATTGCACCCGTAAAATCTGCACTGAAACATAATTCAATTGAGTCGATTTTCGTCATCAGGGAGTGAGCAGTGAAGATGTGAAATCTATACCCCCTAAAAGCATAAAGATCTCAATAAATGGGACTACCAATTTCTATGTAAAGGGAATTAATTGATTTTAAACAGCATGCCATTGTTATTTTTAAAGAGCCATTGGAAAATAAAGGGCTTTAGACTAGATTTAAAAAAACTATTTAATGTTTTGTTTAATTGATTAATATTATTATCGCCGTCATTATACATGATATGTGTGGAGGGAGATATACATTCCTACAGTAAAGAGAAAAAGTCTACACTCAAGTCGGCTAATCATTTTACTAAGTGACATCCTGGTTTATTAAAATCCCTAATTGGAGATGTGCAATAAAGCAGAGAGCCATGTGCTACTTGAGAATAAAGAGAAAGATTAATGAGGGAGAGAGAGAGAGAGAGAGAGAGAGAGAGAGAGAGAGAGAGAGAGAGAGAGAGAGAGAGAGAGAGAGAGAGAGAGAGAGAGAGAGAGAGAGAGAGAGAGAGAGAGAGAGAGAGAGAGAGAGAGAGAGAGAGAGAGAGAGAGAGAGAGAGAGAGAGAGAGAGAGAGAGAGAGAGAGAGAGGAGAGATACATTAAGATAACGCACGATAATGATGGTAGTATTGCGATTATGATATTATAAAGAACATGAAATGTAAATGTTTTTGTGATTGTATCATCAAGTCCAAGTAAGCGGGAACAATATAATAACCAATATTTAAAGGGCTGGGGCATGTTGGACTGTGAAAGAAACCAGTACGTACTCCCACTATCTCCTATTCAAATCCCTCCTAGGTTTTGTCCCCCCATAATATCCTGTTTTTTCTGGGAAGATATGCTCTGATGTCATTTCAAATTATCTTTAGACAGAGGCAGAGAAAAACAAAAAAGAACAATTTTCACCTCATATGGACAAAACAAAATAATATAATAATAATTAATTTTGTTTCTGGACCAACTGTTTGGTTCTACTTGGGGAGTACTATAGCTGAGTTTGTTATTACTATAAACATGATGCGCGCGCACACACACACACACACACACACACACACACACACACACACAAACACACACACACACATAAATAAATGAGGCCTGTATGTAAACCTGCATAACTTCCAACACCTGGATGGATCAATGACACCAATATTTCTTCTGCATATCTTTCAAAAAGCCAGAATGTCTTTGTCTCTCTCAGACAGGTTTTCTAAAGGGATGGATTCAATACTTCTTATTTTACTCATCCTTGACGGGCTGTCTTTTTCCTCTGCTCCTCTTTGGGTCGTACTCCAAACTAGGTTGATATGTGGAAGCAAATGATCACAACCTATCTAGACGAAACACAGCTCCTTCTAAACCTTTAGGAAACATGGTGAAATGGCCTCTCCCGTCCGTCCATCCCATGGGAGCACTGTCAATGGCTACAAGTTCCCCACATGTCCATCGGACTGGACCAGCTTGACCAAGGGGAGCCTCCCCGATTCATTGTGTCTCAGCGCTGTTCCAGTCGATAACGGAAACTGAGACAGACAAAAATGCAAGAAATGGATGTGAGCCACGAGTGCGGTGGCGGGGGCTGCCACTGGTGGAGGCCGTGTGGAGGCAGATCTAACACCTGTCTCCCACCAACCTCCAGGTCTGCTCTTCTGCTGCCAAAGACGGAGGCTGAAAGGAACAGAGAGGCGGATGCTTCTCTTGGCTCCCCCGCCTGTTCCGACCGGCGAAGCAGAAACAAGATGTCCTCTAGCCTAGAACCGTACGTTAAGCGTTATTGACTGCAGAGTTAATATTGCATCACCTATTAATATGGTATTACGGCATTGTTATTGTTTCCACCCAACTTTATACGGTATATCCACTTTTGTTGTGGTATAATCCAGTATTTTGAATGTGTTTGTGTGTGTGTTTGTGTGCGTGTGTAAATGTGTGTGTGTGTGTGTGTGTGTGTGTGTGTGTGTGTGTGTGTGTGTGTGTGTGTGTGTGTGTGTGTGTGTGTGTGTGTGTGTGTGTGTGTGTGTGTGTGTGTGTGTGTGTGTGTGTGTGTGTGTGTGTGTGTGTGTGTGTGTGTGTGTGTGTGCGTGCGTGCGTGCGTGCGTGCGTGCGTGCGTGCGTGCGTGCGTGCGTGCGTGCGTGCGTGCGTGCGTGTGTGTGTGAGAGATAGAATGTCGATTGTGTATGCTAAGTGTATGGCTGTGTGTCCATGAGTATGTGGCTTGTTTAATTTAATGTGAAATTTCTCTTATTCAGCAAATAGGTAAATATTATGAATTCCTTTCCATGTGGTGTGGGTGTTTATCTGGAAACACACACCGGGAGTAATATGTGCTTTCAAAGCCAAGGATTTATTTGTTGTAATCTTTGTTATTTAATGTGTGTACCCTGAACATATTGTAATTTGCGCTATGTTTGGCTTTCTTATATACATGAACAATCCACGGTTATTATAGTAATGTGAAAAGTTCATGTATTGTTAATGAAAAAATCAATAGCTTTACACATTTTGTCCTTTCCATCCCCTTGGCGATTCTCCCCAATCTCTCCCTGGGTATTAAATAAAATGTCCGCACATAGGCCATGCTGCTCCTTCCCAATTTTATATCGCTTTTAACGTATAATTTAACACAACCTCCGTGTCGCATCATCTTGTGGTTTCGGCCAGCTCTAAACGGCATACCCTATTGGTTTGTGTTTATCCAGGAGGGGTTGTAAAGGAGTACTTTGGACCGCCCGTCACAGTGGGTCCTGTGGCGACATTGGGCATGCGTAGCTCTGAAGAGTCCGGCTACTCCCTCCATCAGGTGAAGGGGCTCCTTGGATGTAGCCCTGGTGTCCGCTTTCATTGACTCCCGTCACTCTCCGACTCCCCGCAATCGAATAGCTCTCAGTATATGTCAATGGTTTTGTTTTCATCCGCGGGAGTGTGTATGTATTCTGTGTGTGTGGTGGTGGTTTGGTTGGGGCTGCGTGGCGTCAAGGAGTCACCTTGGTTGGGGCGGGTGGTGGCTGGCGGCAGGGGTTGAGAGGGGTAATGTGTGAGAGTGATCTTTGATGTAATCTGTGTCCTCTGGGGAGGAACGAGACGCTCGAAATGGTGGATGCACATGCACATTCATAGTTGAACAGGAAGGACATGGCCTCACATATACACACACACACACTCACATAAACACACACAGATATGTGCGACGCATACGTCACATACCCCCATGTACAGACGACATAGACTCACAAACACAAACTAGCACATACACGTTCACGCACGCGGATACACATGCACGCAAACACACCTTACCAAACACTCACACACACACAAATAACTACATAGACGCACACACAGAACACACACACACATACACACACACACACACACACACACACACACACACACACACACACACACACACACACACACACACACACACACACACACACACACACACACACACACACACACACACACACATACAGATCTATATAGATGTTCAAACAGATTTCCCACACACACACACACACACACACACAAACCGGAAACTTGCTTATGCACACACATGCACACATGTGCCTAGACGTGCAGGTCAATATACCTTTGAGGAAGTAAGATAAAGGAGTAATTCAGGTGTGATCTGGTAACTTGTTAGTATGCAAGCTGGCTGCTGTCATTGGCGCTCAAGGGCACTGTCTGTTTGCGTGGTAAAGGGAAGTGTTGATGGTTGTGTGTGCAAGTGGTTGCGTCTGTCTGTCTGTGTGTGCAAGTGGTTATGTCTTTCTGTCTGTGTTTGAAAATGGTTGTGTCTGTCTGTCTGTCTGTCTGTCTGTCTGTCTGTCTGTCTGTCTGTCTGTCTGTCTGTCTGTCTGTCTGTCTGTCTGTCTGTCTGTCTGTCTGTCTGTCTGTCTGTCTGTCTGTCTGTCTGTCTGTCTGTCTGTCTGTCTGTCTGTCTGTCTGTGTATGAATGCATTCATCTTCGTGAGAGCCAGTGCCCAACAATGTTGCCCAACAATGTGACAATGCATGTCACATTGTTGGGCAACTTTACCTCTCTCTCTCCATCTTGCAACTGAAGTCAATAAGTGGAAGTGCATTATAGGCAATCATTACTACCTCAGTAGAAGAGAAAGTCTGTGTGAGAGTGTGAGCATGTAGGCGCGTGCATGCGTTTATGTGTGTGTGTGTGTGTGTGTGTGGCATGACTATATTAGGAAAATGGGTGTGAAGCGTAGGGGGTTGGTGTCCTGCCTGTAAGCTTCGACGTGTGAATACGCAATCATCTAAATACCATGCAGTGACGTGAAGTCTTTTGCCTGCATGGGTGTTCTCTCAGATAAAGACTGACAACAATTAGTAAGACAGAGTTGAACAGGCCACATTTCAATTTCCAATGACACAGAGTGATTGAGTGCACACTAACCAAAAAACATAAAGCTGGGATCAGCATGAAACCTTGCAGGCCCATCCATTACATAGGCCGGCCCCGTCAATTTCCACGCCGAATCGCCCAGAGATGAAATGCTTCTGTTTCAGACCAAAGCACCGCCTGGTTCGCTTTCTGCCGCATAAGTTAACCGGGCAACATGCTTTATGTCCACAATCTCTGAACGGCAGTGAGTACTTACTGTGAGTAATTCCTGGCCACTCCAATAGACATTATGCTGGACGTCTGTTTTTTTTTATTTCTATTTTTTATATCCCAACACATAAGTGGAATTAGGTGTATCTTAGAGTGAATAGATATTTGGCAGTTGTACGGTACTTAAGTCTCGCAGCTTCCCCTTTCCCGCACACTGCGGCGGCTATGAAATATCACCATGGCAAACAACGCCTTTCATGAACGTCGATTTATCAACGCTATTCAGGACACTATACATTACGGCTGCCTTCATAATTGGCTGCGCCACTTTTATTTATACCTTTTTGTTGATGATGCAATATTTTAGAATGTCCCTCCTGTCCAACTACACGAAGCTTGTGGCTGCTAATGGTGAACCTAATGCAACTTGGAAGAATGTATACTCAGTCACAAGGCCGAATGTAGCATCAACTACCCCCAGACCGGAGCACACTACCTCCCTAAGAGAGCCGTGTTCCCAGGCACCGTAAATCGAGCCACATCATTAAGCCATACACACAAATGCAAAGGCAACCATGCACAGCCTGGGTATACAGACAACCACCACATATGCATACTCACTCCTCTGCGTGGACACACGATACACACATGAAGGACAAGGAAAAAGTCAACAGAGAAACAAGAGGGGATCTTCGTTGATTTGGGTGAATAATTGATCAAAATAAACTATCATTAGTGCCCCTTATCTGGAAATCGTACGAGAGGAGAGAAGAGGATAACAGAAGGGGAAAAGAGAGGAGAGGAGAGAATGGGAGGTGGGAGGATAAGAGAGAGGAGAGGAGAGGAGGAGAGGAGTGGATAATAGGAGAAAATAGAGGAGGGGAGAGAATAGGAGGTGGGAAGAGGAGAGAGAGGAGAGAAGGGAGCAGGGGAAAGAGAAAGGTGAGGTGAGGGTGAGAGGAGGGGAAAAGGGAGAAGGCATGAGGGTAGAGGAGAGGAGGGGGGGAGGAGAAGGGAAGGGGAGAGGAGAGGAGAGGAGGGGACAAGGGAGAAGGCAGGAGGGAAGAGTACAGAGAGAGGAGAGGAGTAGAGGAGAGGAGGGGATACGGACGGAGGCA
>OLKM01000276.1:199677-204677 GCA_900291075.1 Melanogrammus aeglefinus | reverse complement strand
AACAGATGGACACACAGGCGCACCCGCATTCATTCATTGTTTTTAACACTCACTCGCGGTAAAACAATGTTGTCTCACGATCAAATACTCATCAAACCTAAAAGTTATGGGCATGTACATGATGTCTGTGTCAAGAAAATATGTGTTTGCTGTACGGTGTTTGCAGATGCATTGATTTAAAAGTACAACCTATTACCGCTGTATCAGCTGTTCTTTCGCAAATAATTTACCAAGAATGTGTGGCTAGGTAGAGGAGAGAAGCAAAGTGTATGCGCGAGGTGCACAAGCTACATTATGCATGCGCCCTTAAAATAGCATCTGAACAACGCGCCACTGACTTTAAACCAGGTATTTCCTGGTTTGTGGCGCAAGTGGTTTCTGAAACTGAAAGATAGCGCCAGGGAACGTTTGCGCCAGAACACTCCTCCTCCTTTCGCCGAGCCGCCCCTTTGGGGCGCAAGATCATTCCCTAAATTACCGACGCGTGACGCGCAGGAGGGAAAAGGACGCTCTGCGCCAGTTGTAAACTAGCAAAGAAACATGCGCCAGTGATTAAGTCAATTGCGCCGGATGCAAGATAGGGCCCTAGACGTTGATGACTTAGGGTCCAGAGTGCTATGCTAGAAGATACTTGGGACAGAACGAGAGCTAAGGCAGAATGCATGAAGCAGAATGCATTTTATATATTGGCTGCAAATTCACTATTGCTGTAGGAAAACCCTGCTGAATATATTTCCCTGCTGTTTTACAAATATATACTATTATTAAAACAGATGAGGGGAGGAATCAGACAGTTTGGCTTGTTTATTTGTCATCTCCTGGATTTCAGACCTAGAAATGAAAAAATGGAACACATACAGTTGTTTGATTTTCATGAAAAAAACCGAACCGCAACCGAAAACAACCGCCTTTTTCATTTTTGAACAACATGTTCAAAATTAAACTACAACAGAAAAGTCATAACAGCATCACTAGGTTAAACTTAACATATTCAAAATAACTTCAATGGGTTCCCTTGGGTGCAGGCTTGTTGATGTCTCGATATTTCTATTTCAGAAACACAAAAAAGGAACCAGTAGGGACCCAGTATGTCGGCATTGTCACTGCGAGTGCCCCATCGATCCACCTAAAAGGTTTCAAAGTGAGACACATTCTGGTATAACACTATTGTAGTGCTGCATTGTGCTGATCCGAGCCACCGCTCTGCAGGTTGTTTAGAGACCAAACTCCATCCCGAGGGGATAATCACACAATCAGAACACCAGCGATTGGCCGGTCCTCCTTCATCCACTGAAAGATTTCACTCATTCCTGTGTTTTTGTATTCATTGACTTGTTTGGTCCCATCACAACATCCAAAGGATCCACTCAGGCCACAAAGCACTTCTGAGCACTCTCAGGACAACAGAGTGTGTCAATAAATAAATAGAAATAGAAATAACACAGGTACACATTGCACTCTTTGCAAAGAGTGCAATGGGACTTCCCCACAATCTTGAGACCCCTTCTTTGGGTCAGGCACCGGCAGCCAATGAGGTTGCTAAAGGGAAGCAAAGCTTGAAGAATACACCGGCTGTGGCAACCTGACAGCTCTGAAATAGACCTCAGCTGCCTTTTTCTCTTTTCTGTGGTTCTGGCTTTTTTTTTGGTTGCTGTCGGTTGCTGATAGCTCCTACCTTATCCACATTGGGGGATAGTTTGACCTTCTCCGGGATTGAGGCCAAGGCGCTCGGCTCATATTGTCATACTTTTAGAATAAATCTGTCCCTCTTGAAATGTCTCTGGGCCAACTGTGGCGCCTTGGAGCCTCTGAGGACTTGCGGTCCTCATCCGGGAAGGCGGCGCTCAGGAGGACTTGTGTTCTCTTGATCGAGGGCACTTATACGTTAATCCACTAATATTCCCTCTGGGATACGTGAAGTACATTTGATCTTATATGATTATCATATGATCACCACCCCCTAGGTAGAGACCATCCTCACTGTAATGCACTGATGCGACATGACTGTGAAGGAGTAGCAGACAAAGGTTCCAAACCCCCTCAAGGAGCAGAGGAGTGCACTCAAAAGTCTGCCATGAGGCACTATCTTTTACAGCGCATTGGGTTTCTTCCATTTCGCCTACTGCCCTACTGCCGTGTTTTACAGAGAACCCAGGTACTTAGTTCAATGACAACATCTGGCAAGTAACCTGTCCCCTAATCGTTAACCCCGAGAACAACAACCTCTCCGATATCTCCTCTAGACAGAGCCACGTCCCCCCCTACATCTCCCCTACAGGCAGAGCCACACCCCCTCCTACATCTCCCCTACAGGCCAGAGCCACACCCCCTCCTACATCTCCCCTACAGGCAGAGCCACACCCCCTCCTACATCTCTCCTATAGACAGAGCCACACCCCCTCCTACATCTCCCCTACAGCCAGAGCCACACCCCCTCCTACATCTCCCCTATAGGCAGAGCCACACCCCCTCCTACATCTCCCCTACAGGCAGAGCCACACCGCCTCCTACATCTCTCCTACAGACAGAGCCTCGCCCCTCCTATATCCCCCTACAGACAGAGCCTCGCCCCTCCTATATCCCCACTTCAGACAGAGCCACACATCCTCCTACATCTCCTCTACAGACAGAGCCATGCCCCCTCCTATATTTCCCCTATAGACAGAGCCACGCCCCCTCCTATATCCCCCCTACAGACAGATCCACACCCTCTTCTATATCTCTCGTACAGACAAAGCCCCGCCCCAGCTATATCTCCTCTACAGACAGAGCCATGCCCCATCCTATATCTCCCCTACAGCCAAAGCCACACCCCTCCTATATCTCCCCTACAGCCAGAGCCACACCCCTCCTATTTCTCCCCTACAGGCAGAGTCACACCCCCTCCTATATATCCTTGTCTACAGAGCCACCCCCCCCTATATCTCCACTAGACAGAGCCACATCCCCTCTATATCTCCACTAGACAGAGACATAGTGTCCAATGCGCTCAAGCGCCACTAGCCAGCCTCCTCATGGTCCTGATGTTGTTGTGACTTTTTCTCTCTGTGTATGTGTGTGTGTGTGTGTGTGTGTGTGTGTGTGTGTGTGTGTGTGTGTGTGTGTGTGTGTGTGTGTGTGTGTGTGTGTGTGTGTGTGTGTGTGTGTGTGTGTGTGTGTGTGTGTGTGTGTGTGTGTGTGTGTGTGTGTGTGTGTGTGTGTGTGTGTGTGTGTGGTGGTGTGTGTGTGTGTGTGGGGAGGGGGGGGTTACTGCCATGCCGGTTTCGGAGCCCCTACTGGGAGGGCTGTGGTGAGCTTCTCATCAGGGCGAGGATTGCACGTCAGCTTGATTCAGAGCTCACAGGGGGGGGGGGGGCCAACACGCATGGCTCCTGCAAATGTTCTCCACGCTGCATTGCCCACATTTAAATAATTGCCTATTTCTCTCGTATTTAGTCAGCTATTTGTCTTGATTAATATTTAAATAGGCGCCGGTGCAATCACGTGTAACGGTTCTATCTTCATACGTACATGGGTCCAGTTAGAGATTTTATTGGTTGCATTTATTTCGGCTGTGTAATAGAATCTCGGTGCCACGGTCTCCGCTCTCATTGGTCATGGTCAAGCGTTCGCGGCATTCAATGCATACTGCTTAGCCAGCGACTGTCTGTCACCCAGGGTCACCATGTACAGGGTCTAATGAGAGGGCAATGAGTCCCAACTGCCCTCGTACGACACAAGGTTGCTCTAGTCTAATCCTTAAAAGATCAATTAAATATAAACTGCTATAAAACCGTTTAAAAAAGGTCACTTATGTTTATCAGGGATAAACATATCAGGGATAAACATAAGTGAGTTTTGAATATTCAAAATTAGAGCGGTGCTCTCCCTGGTTGTGCTGGCTTATGATGCGTTATTCGTCCGACCTGCGTTCACAGCATGGGTTGTTTGATCAATTAGATATCTGGCAGTTAAGGCATAAAGGATAACTTCTGGGTTCCTCAATCTGGACCCTATTTTCCCATAATGATGGGTCGAAATGATTAATATGCACGGGAGTACCTTGGATTCCATCTTTGGCAAGCATGCAGCGAGTGCATATGGAAGACAAAATGCATGTTTTTTTGCAGGTATTTTAGATTAAATAAAGTTGTCAGGGTTCAGATTCGACAGTCCTTAACACCATTATCTACCAATCACCACAGATCACTGGTGTGTGCCTTCAAACCAATTACTTTTACTTATTATTTAATGATATCATATTCATTCAACAGCCTTATTCCACAACTATCACCACTTCTAATTAACATATTTTGTGTACTTTACAGCCCATGTTGGAGAAACAATAACAAGTAAGACAGTATTGAAATGATGGGCTAGCTAATAACAGTTGAACTTGTCGTTTCGCAGTTGTCTTTCATAATGTATAAGTATGTTAACAGGGTTGGAGTTGGACTGGAATGCAGGCCTTACAGGTGCGATAACTAAGCTCCATAAAATCACTCTTGTTCATTGCAACTCTACCGTGCACTGTTGCAGTGCTGAACCTGTCATAGTCTCTGCACCGGGCTCTGCTACCACCACCATCACACCGGCCCCCAAGCAGCCAAGCTCTGGCTCCTCATTCCCAGCATCGCCTGAAGCGGCTTTCTGTATATGAAAGCAAAAAAAACGTATCAACTCAGACAGTTGCACTTGATCAAAAATAGTGCATTATGTTTCCAAAACGATGTTATGCAGTGTTGGCTGACATCCTTTTCTTAATTAAAACCCAGAGAACAGCTGTCATCTGCCGTAGGCCAACATCATCAAGCCTTGACCTTACTTGTCTCGTCGGCCCACCCATGTGTTATTTCTTTGACATTTTGGTAACATGAGCTTGGAAGAATGTTGATTCTTTTTTGTTTGGGGAAGTAAATTAAATTTAGAAACACACTCTTTTGTACTGAGCACTTGCCCTTCACTCTGAGTCACACCAGACCCGTAGGATGTACGCGTACAGTTTGCCAGTAGAGTTCTCT
>OLKM01000276.1:184677-194677 GCA_900291075.1 Melanogrammus aeglefinus | reverse complement strand
CCAATTCATCCATTTGATTAAATGGGGAAGTGCACTTCCTTTATAGGAAAATGGATGGGGGGGGGGTAGGGGTGAAGTAATCCAGTGTACAACATAAATCTACATTTCATAAGATGCTGTTCTATACCATGCTTGCCAGTGTACCGGATCTAACAAGGAATTTTCCGGGGCGATCGGAGCAACAATCCTTGTAATTGATGTGTTGGATAGGGAGACGGTGGATGGAGGGTCTGCAGATGCCCGGTCCACTGGGTTCTGTTCTGTTCAGCAGTCATAGGGCTGGCCCAGCTTTACCCCAGCTGAGGCCCAATTTGACTTTCATGGCTCTCTGTGGTGCAGTCTTAAGCCTGCCACCTCGTTCCAAGACTCCCTCTCCCCTCCTCTCTCTCCCTCTCTCTTTCTCCCCATCTCTCCCTCTCCCCTCCTCTCTCTCTCCCTCTCTCTTTCTCCCCATCTCTCTCTCCCCTCCTCTCTCTCTCCCTTTTTCTCCATCTCACTCTCTCTTGCTCTCTCTCACTCTCTTTCTCCCCCTCTCTCTCTCACCCTTGCTCTCTCTCCCCCTCTCACTCTTGCCCTCTCTCTCTCCCTCTCTCTCTCTCTCTCTCCCTATCGCTCTCTCCCTCTCTCTCACCCTCCCTTGTTCTTCAGTCCTTTGCTCCATTTGGTCTCTGAATTCCTTCTGTGAACTTCTGCCCTCGCCCTGCATCTGTAATTGCCATCTTTTCACCTTTTTGCCACCCACCTTTCCACCAGCAAGCTTCCCTCCCCCCCACAGCCTCTCTCGTTATCTCTCTCTCTCTCTCTCTCTCTCTCTCTCTCTCTCTCTCTCCTCTCTCTCTCTCTCTCTCTCCTTCTGCCTCCCTCCTCTCCTCTCCAACTTCCCTCTCCCCTCTCTCTCTCGTCTCTCTCTCTCTCTCTCTCTCTCTCTCTCTCTCTCTCTCTCTCTCTCTCTCCCAGGCTGCCCCATGTCTCTTCCAGCCTCGCTCACCCAGACCTGCGTCTATCCACTCCATCATTAGGAATGAACAGAGGGCTTGATGACAGCGGTGTTTCCAAGTGCATTTTTTTTTTTTAACACGGCCGAATTTGAAAGAAAGAAAACATTACAGCTAATACATCCAAGGCTATACATAGCATCTGTGCTCAGATTCTCAACCCACGTTAAATGCGCTTTTCCAATTATCCCAGAAACATTCACACACCGACTGAATTTGAATGGTCAAAGCCATTAAAAGCAGAGACTAGGATTTGTCTAACCGAGGCACAAATAGGAAACAGTAGGCAGCTTTCCTCTGCTTTATTACAGATGGCCACAGGCGAGTGCACTGATAGGATGGCGGAGCGCACCAGAGGGAATATTACGCATTAGAAGATTGTGTGACAAATGAAAACTCAACATAAAAGGTTCCAGGAGAAATATGAGAAGCTAAATGATTCTGTTGGTGTTATTGCGGACCGTCGGGGATGCTGATACGGATCTGATATCAAAAGAACACGATGATTATTTAGAAGTACTAGAGATGCTTGGAATTAGAGGAGTGGACACCCCTTGTCTGGCAGGCTTTAATCTTGAAACATGTTTTATATAATGAAAGAAAACCTTAACAAAACAACACAGCAGCAGCAGGAGCAGCGGCAGCAACACAGAGCATGTTATGTTGCTTTCAATAATAGATCAGACGCCAAATTCATTTAGACAATGTTCCAGGAATTTGATCAGAGGGGAAATTATGCCTTCTTACGAGGTCTATCACACTGACGAGAATAATTAGTGGAAAAATATGATTGCTGCTTTCCTGTCTTTGCACAAAAGTAGTACCTTGAGTATTGAAGCCAACTATGCGTGCACAGACTGAGGAGGCAGATGGAATAGAAGAGGAGGTAGCATTAGGAAGGATGGAAAGGAAACAAAGCAAGGGAGGTTGGATGGATAGACGGATGGATAAAGGAAGGAAGGTTATATCAGTGAAGGACATTAAGGATGGATAGAGGGTTGTAATGAAGGAAGGAAGGAAGGAAGGAAGGAAGGAAGGAAGGAAGGAAGGAAGGAAGGAAGGAAGGAAGGAAGGAAGGAAGGAAGGAAGGAAGGAAGGAAGGAAGGAAGGAAGGAAGGAAGGAAGGAAAGATAGATGCTTGAAGGAAAGGGAGGAACGAAGAATGGAAGGATTGATGAGTGGAAGGAAGGGACAGATGGAAGACGGAAGGAAGGATAGGAATGGATGGATGGAAGGAAGAATGGATGGATGGATGGAAGGAAGGATATAGGAATGGATGGATGGATGGAAGGAAGGATATAATGGATGGAAGGAAGGAAGAATGGAAGGCTGAAAAAGAAGGAAGGAATAAAGGATGGAAGGAAGGAAGGAAGGAAGGAAGGAAGGAAGGAAGGAAGGAAGGAAGGAAGGAAGGAAGGAAGGAAGGAAGGAAGGAAGGAAGGAAGGAAGGAAGGAAGGAAGGAAGGAGGGAGGGAAGGGAGGGAGGGAGGGAGGGAAGGAAGGAAGGAAGGAAGGAAGGAAGGAAGGAAGGAAGGAAGGAAGGAAGGAAGGAAGGAAGGAAGGAAGGAAGGGAGGGAGGGAGGGAGGGAGGGAGGGAAGGGAGGGAGGGAGGGAGGGAAGGAAGGAAGGAAGGAAGGAAGGAAGGAAGGAAGGAAGGAAGGAAGGAAGGAAGGAAGGAAGGAAGGAAGGAAGGAAGGAAGGAAGGAAGGAAGGAAGGAAGGAAGGAAGGAAGGAAGGAAGGAAGGAAGGAAGGAAGGAATCACCTTACAGTTGGAGGTGACATTCTCTAAGATGTTCTTTCTGGTATAATATTCAACATGGCGCTCCACCAGCTTGTGGACTAAGCTCAAAGCAGTGTTTGAATAGAAGACTGCCAGGTATAGGGGTATAGGGCACATACCTTGTCTACACTGTCTACACTCAGGATGCTGGCAGCATTTAAACTGGAATTCCAACTGGACAGAACTTGCATACCCCAACAACTATAGTAAGTATATTTCATTTACTACTCACAAACATGATAGAGCAAAATGTCAAGTAACGTTGACAGCGTCCAATCGGTTTTCTGTTGGTATGTTGTGCATTTCATTGTGTCTGATGTAATAATCCCTGAAACCAAGCTTTTGCCACTAAGAAACAAAGTTTGCCATTAAATCTTTTTGCGTGGGAGATAGAAATACTGATTATTCACATTTTGCTCACACTCGTTCTCTCATTGTCCCTCGGCCTCTTGTTATCTCTCTCTCTCCTAGCCTCATTCTCTCTCTCACTATTTTATGTATTGTATCCTTCTCTCTGTGTGTTTATCCCTCTGTCTCTCTAATTTCTGTATTTTCCACTGTGTGATTTTCTCTCTCCCTCTGTCTCTCTCTCAGTCTCTCTCGCTCTAGGCTGAAGGCCACATAAATGGCTGCTGACGGCGTTCAGTCACAGAGGAGAGGAGGATGAGCGGAATGTACAAAATGGAACCTGCCTATGCCTGTTGCATTGCTACATTCCATTTTTCCTCGAGTACCAAATTGCAATACCGCATGCTGGCAGCAGAGGGCTCTGTTACCGCTATGTTATCCGCCATACTCAGAAGCACTCCTGAGAAGCACTACGGAGGGCGTAGAACGGTCGTAGAACCTCAGGGGACTGTTATGACCACAGCAATTCATTCATATTTTATAATTGGAATAAAATGCAGGGTTTGGTGGAAGAGCGTTAGGCTGGCTCCCTGGGGAGACAACAAATAAAGTATGTTGATGGCCAAAAGCCCAAAAATATCTCAGGCCAAAGCTACTTTAATATAATAATACATATCGAATATATCTATACATATTGCAGCACCCAATGGAGAACACAAAGCATGTGCGAAGGCGGTAAAACAGTAGAGGACAACCATAGTAGTGTGTCACAAGAGACTGACCTCAACAACAACTTCCACCACGCGTACGCCTTGCGGATGAAAGGGAGACCGTGAACCAGACATCTTTCAGGTTGACATCACACACCATTTGAATATCGCCACCTTATGTGTATGAGTGCGGTGTGCGACAGAGTGAGGCTGCCGGGGCCAGACAGGCCAGGCTTACTGATCTGCCCGAGTCCCCCTCCCTACTGATCGCTATGCTAACCAAAGTACAAAGTGTCAATCCTCCAAAAAGCTGCTTTAAAGCCCAGGTGGCCCGGGATGCTTGGCTGAGCCTCTCTGTGTGGAGGGAAGGTAAGGAGATTAGAGGAAAGATAATGTGAGCCACTATTACAGCAGGTCAATGTTTGTCTTTGATTCGGAGAGGCCGCTTGTGATGGAAGAGGAACGGTGAAAGAAGTGTACTTGAGTATTGACCGCTGGTGAGAGGAAGTGCACACCGCCGCAAATGGGGGGTCCACATTTTGGGGTTCACGCCAGTGAGTGAGTGACTGAGTTATTGAATGACTGAGTGGTGATGGGTGGTCATCATTTATTTTTTATCTTTTGTTATGTTGTTATTTAGTGCATCTTTACAGATAACCCCACTTCCAAACATCAAAAATAAACATTTTGACATTTCATCTTCTCATATCCTCTCCATTCTTTGGAGCCTACAACAAGCAATACAGCATGTAACACGTATTACTCACAATATGCCAATAACAGGATTTAATTTGAAAAGCAAGACAATATAACATATATGAAGAACTCCAAACGTGTGGTCAGGATATGGGAGAACCAGCCTGATGTCATGGTAACCTGACGAAAGTGAAAGGCAGCAGTGCACCCTGCTTTTATATATGTAGAAGAAATAACGCAGGAGAAAACCATTACAGCCCCGGTTGCAGCCAGGGAACCTCAGGCTGGCCTGGCTGAATGAGGAGAAGATGAAGCTGAAATTTATAATTGCAACCAGTTCAAGGATTTACCCTTCAAAGACACTGAGTCATACCCTAGGCTATATGTGTTCATCTCATGGAAGAACCAAAGGTCCAGCCACATCCCACAGTGTCTCCTTGACTGCCTGTTAACGTATATCAAATCTTAGCTTGTTGTCATGAATACCTGTGGGCTGTAGAGTTAGAAATGCAGATGAAGTGACCCCCTTTTTAAATATACAGTATTTCATACAACAGATGTGTTGTATTTTCTCTAATCAGACTACGAATGGAATATTAACCCGCAGGTGGTTGAAAGGTTTTGTTATTTTGAGATAACGTTGTTAAATATCAAGGACTGCAATCTTTATTATTATTTTAGCTTCGTATTTTCATTAAATTAATTCTTTCAGACAGTAGGGAATAGTACGACCATAAACCATTCATTATAAATACATCTTGTAAATAATGAATCTTTCAAGCAAGAGTCATCAAAACCAAAGCCTTCGTGTTATACATTTAAATCAAGCTCATAGTATTGAAAGGCCACAGATGGATATTATAATGAATAATGCACGTTAATATTGCATTTGACCTAATCTCCAATTAAATTTTTAACCAGCACACATTTTGGACAAATTTATTAAAGCTCCACACATCCTGTCAAGGCAGTGGAATAAAGGGATGTTGACTGTGTGTCCACTGCTTCCTGACACCACTGGACTCAAATAGAGGAAAATGGAGAAAGGAAATGTTTAGGGCAAGGGGGGGCCAGCAGAAGAGTCTAGCGGCTTCAACTTGTGATTCCTAATGGGCGTGAGGAACAGCCTGAGGCCAATATCAGGTAGGCATGTGGAGAGTGTGTGCACAGGGTTACGCAGACATAACGTAGTCGATGGAAAAAAAGAAAAGTCATCAAGATCAAGGTAAGTCATAAAAGGCAGATAACAAACCACACCCGCAAAGGACGCCAAAAGCATTTTATGAGGCAATGAAATATCCATAGAATACAGGTTCTGCAAAGTGTGCGTCCTTAAAGCAGGGCTAGTAATTGGAAAGTAAATTGTTTATGGAAGCGACGTGCTGGGGTTCAAGGCAGGGCGAGCCTCGGTTTAAACAGAGTCCTTCAGAGTCCCTGTAGAGTGAAAGTGAAGCTTGATTTGGCATGGACAGGTATAGAGAGTGGGTCGTATCGAATACATAAACGCACCCATGTTGAAAAGGTGGATGGATTAGAGAAAGACAGGTACCGTGTGTGACCATAGTGTTGCTGTGAGCACAGCAAGCGGAAGGGGGATTAGGTGGGATTACAAATGATCTCCAGACCCAATGTATCTCTCACAAAATGTACAACCCCCGGTTAACAGGAACTCTGTGACATTTTCTTTTGGTTGAGATGCCTTCGCACAATCGGCTATCATCCGCAACAAGGGGGTTTAATGTATTCCTTTGGGGCAACAGTGCCCCCAGTTCACTTGATCTGCTCTTTTTCTGTTATGGTGTCCAACCAAATCTGGTTCAAGGAGAAGTCCTTGTGGTCTCCCCGGTGGTTCACTGGGTAGAGCGTGTACCGTTAATACCCAGCCCAGTTCGACCGGGGTTCGGTTCCTGCCCTTGGTCCTTTGATGCATGTCTTCCACTCGATCTCCCATACCTTCCTGTCTTACTCACTCTACAATAAAAAGCCTTTAAAAAAGAGTGCAGGGAGAGGACATGGCAGTAAGTGTGAGCTGGAGAGAGAAGCATTTGTGGTGGAAAGAGAGTTGAGATTGTTATCACAATAGGGATATTTCCTGCAATGATAACATTTCAGAGCGAGGTTTTTCCTTTACCGAGAATGGTTGGACACAGTAACGATCAGAACGGATATGGCAGAAGGTAAAGAGAAAGTATATTTTTCTGGTGGGATTCTTTCCATAATGTTTGAATGTCCTCTGTCTCTTGTCTCTACATTAGACCCAAAAAGATGGGAACATAGAAAAATATTGGGTTCAGGTAAAAAAAATCCAGATGTTCTCCTTTAATGGAGTGACCCAAATTCACATCAATCATTGTTTGCATTTAATTTTGGACTATACGTCCACTTGTATTCAGTCAAATGGAAATAAGTACTTTCACCATGTGTTCACCACTTCTTTAATACTTTAGGTACATGTAAGTTGTGTGCGGGTGTGTGTGTGCATGTGTGTGTGTGTGTGTGTGTGTGTGTGTGTGTGTGTGTGTGTGTGTGTGTGTGTGTGTGTGTGTGTGTGTGTGTGTGTGTGTGTGTGTGTGTGTGTGTGTGTGTGTGTGTGTTGGTAACTGCATGTGCAGGCATTTAAAGGAAGTAATGTTATATTGAATTCTTCCCTTTAACCTGCAGTGTGTTTTCTCGATCCATTCGATCCGAGGACCAAGCCATGTCAAGTTATGATTAACTGCTTGCATGATTGCATTTATGATCTTATGTGTTCATTCACACACACGCATGTACGCACGCATGCACACACGCACGCACACACGCACGCACGCACGCACGCACGCACGCACGCACGCACGCACACACACACACACACACACACACACACACACACACACACACACACACACACACACACACACACACACACACACACACACACACACACACACAGCGCGCGCGTGCGCGTGTGTGTGTGTGTGTGTGTGTGTGTGTGTGCGTTGCTAATGTACCTACATCAGTAGCAGAAAGTGAAACCATTATGTTTCACCTCTACAGTCTCAAAAGGTATTGAATCATAAGTGTGTTATTGGCATGTGGGTAATAATTTACATATCGGAAACATTGTTTGAGGTTTAACATGTAACATTTCTTAGCAGTAAATTACAAAACAGAAATAAAAGTGACTAAACTGACAAGATTTTTGTATTAGTCCCGTCTATTGATTTTGAGATAGATTGTCATATTACACCTTTCAAGGGTAACCGTTTCAGTGATTTACGTTTTACTTCGACCTGGTATGTTCCACCTGGCAGATACCTACAATACATTCATGGGAAACATTTGATCAAGCTTTCTCCTCCAATGTGCATGTAGCAACTGCCCCCGGATGGGACTATGGATC
Organism: Melanogrammus aeglefinus; assembly: GCA_900291075.1. Classification (NCBI taxonomy): domain Eukaryota; kingdom Metazoa; phylum Chordata; class Actinopteri; order Gadiformes; family Gadidae; genus Melanogrammus; species Melanogrammus aeglefinus. Next base: position 186,765 of record OLKM01000276.1, on the reverse strand, counting down.
TCAAAATATCTTCAGCAATCCAGCATCGTAAAACTCTGGGCCACAAAAAGGCTCTCTTGGTCACTATTACTTTCTGTTATATAACATTATACAGTGTACTTGTACTGAGCCTTTGTTACATCCTGCTGAATCTTGCTTGTACAATACAAGACCAGTTCAAAGAGGTTAATTGGACTCCAAATCTTGAATAAATAAATAGGGTCTAAAAATAAAGAGTGTTACAAAACGCAATGATTTTCTTTGTTAACGTGTGTAGAATAGCATTGCTACTTCTAACACGCCATAACTCAGAAGAAGTCAAGCAAACCCCTCTTCCTTTGGCTTTGCCTTCAGTTACACACTATGAGCACCATCTTCCTCCTCATCATCGTGTTCATATATTTAGTATTTACTGCGATTAAAACCCGATCCCCCAAGTCTTTGCTGACATTTAGCCAATTACTGTTGTTACCTATTATGCAGGCGTGGTGAAAAAAAGGTTTCCTGTAATCCACACTGAATAGCAGTGCCCGTTTAGTAACACCGGGCTGCTGTTCTCAAGGCAGCGAAGGCTCTGCCGCAGTAGACTGTTTAAATGAAGCAAATTCACCGTGTAAACAAACTAGATGGGACACTTTGCAGGATAATAATAAAAGGGGGGAAATAGCAGAACAGAAAATTATGTCTGCATGAATCTAGAAGGTTACGGTAGGTGCACAATGACACATGTGTATGGACACACACATTTGCATATGCAATGCATCCAAAAATGAAAGCCTAAAATGTTGATGTTAACCTTTGGTTACACCACAAATAAGATGAAATCGCACTAATGAATTGTAATATAATTTCCTAATTTATAGTGATGTTGTATCATGAGGTCCTTGCTGATTCCTGTTCCTATAAAAACACACACACACACACACACACACACACACACACACACACACACACACACACACACACACACACACACACACACACACACACACACACACACACACGCACACACACACACTCCCTCTATGGTAATGGTGGTGGGTTACTGGTCTGGTAACATCTGCTGTGTGTCATGTTCATGAAATATTATACCTTGTAAAGGTGAGTTCCCCTTGAATTTAGCTCGCATAATTTCAAGGGCATACGCATTTCGATTTTCCTTAGGAAAATCAGAGGCCTTCTCCTCAAGGTGAGTCTTCCCAGACACAAACACACGCACACTACCAACAATACGCAGGCGAACAAAGTGTGCGAGAGCGAGAGAGAAGAGAGAGAGAGAGAGAGAGAGAGAGAGAGAGAGAGAGAGAGAGAGAGAGAGAGAGAGAGAGAGAGAGAGAAGAGAGAGAGAGAGAGAGAGAGAGAGAGAGAGAGAGAGAGAGAGAGAGAGAGAGAGAGAGAGAGAGAGAGAGAGAGAGAGTGAGGAAAAAAAAACTGCATTCAAGGAGTTCGCCATAACATTAGACGTTAACCTTAGATTTAGTGTATGATAGGCAAAATGCTCGTTTTAAACGCAACAGCCATGATGCTCAAAATTAAACTTGGTCCATAGCACTGGCAGGTGCTAAAACATTAAATTAATTGTGCTATCCAATCCATATCTCTGGTTAACTTTAGGGACACATAATTATTATGTTATATTGCCAAATAAATGCAATGTCCTAGTGATATTTACAATTAATTGTGTAAGTGTAACTGGCCCTTCTTGAAAAACAAAGTCCAAAACTCCTTGATGTGTAAGGAAATGCAATTCTTTATATATCGCTTATTATGCACATTTGGATAAAACACCAGACTTGCACTTATTTCCTTCAGTAAAATGTAAATGAGCTAGTTGCATTCATATAAATGACTGCATCGCCATGGAAACACAGAATGCATAAACCAGTCAGCTCCGGTGTGGATGAACACTCCTTCTTGTGATGTCATTCTGAAATGGCGTGCGACGGCTAATCAAAGGCAAGGTGGTCGTCACAGGGCCCCCAGATAAGGTCGATAAGGCTTTGTGGACCAATCAATTCCCTCGTCCCTTTGAGCACCACGGACGATAGGTCTGTGACACGCTGTTGTCGCCATAGTGACGCTCATCATTTGGGTCCCTTGGAGAGGGGA
>OLKM01000276.1:109677-179677 GCA_900291075.1 Melanogrammus aeglefinus | reverse complement strand
GATTTGGGAAGAGATCTGCTGATCTACTTTCTTGAGTTGTAATTCCACTTGTGATGCTGACTAGCATGCTGACGGAAAGAAGGGATTGGGTCACATGGAGTACCAATTACTATACAACTTCAAGGCACTTTGAGGCACTCTGTTTTCTATTACATAAGAAATAGCTAACTCTCGTCCATCACTCCTTCCAATAATTCATCCATCTGCCCATGTCATCCTTTTGTTCATGAACAGATCAAACTCAACCATCTGAACGGGGTCTCTCTCCAGTATCTCCACATTAACATTATGGAGTGTGTGTTTGTTTTCCTATAAAGTGTTATTGGGGTTGAATGATATTGAGTTTCAGACTAATGGAAAATGCAACAATGTCTCAATCGCTTCAAATATTTTGTTTTAATTGCATCATTAATGCATCTGTTTTAAAATATGCATAAAAATGACGAAAATCGCTTACAATCACTTGCACTTATTCGCACAGAAGATCCAACGTATTTCAAGGTTAGTTGGTCATGCTTTTTAAAAATCAAACCACTGGCAAACCATATAATTTCACTTTTCTACGACTTCGACAATTCAGTAGCTTATACCATCAAATTGCAACATAATTATGTATAAAATATACAAAAATTAATATAAATGCACTTTGCTTTGAAAATGAAAACCTATCAGTCCAAAGAGAAGGAAACACTTTTACCAAGAGAATATTCAGATTAAACTTCAGGGATCATTTTCATCATTGAATTCTTCAGAGCTAGAAAATACGCTTCGTAATCCCGTTTCCTCGAAGCCACAAACCAAATTAAGTCAATTACACACACACACACACACACACACACACACACACACACACACACACACACACACACACACACACACACACACACACACACACACACACACACACACACACACACACACGCACACACACACACAGACTGGTTCTTGTTTGAACCAATTATGCAAGGCAGGAACCAGCCATATGGACTAATGTGGAAGAATGTGTGTGTGCATGTGTGTGTGTGTGTATTTTTGTGTGTCGCCTTTCTGCCTCTCAGTAGCAACAACCCCGTCGATAATCACCCAGCAAATGAGCCTGCTGTCACTGTGGCAGTCCCTTGACAGAGCTGCAGTAGTGCAGACTTCCCCTAACACACACACACACACACACACACACACACACACACACACACACACACACACACACACACACACACACACACACACACACACACACACACACACACACACACACACACACACACAAAGGATCTGCATAAACTCCTCCTGAATATAGTGGGAAAAATCATACACATAAACACACAACATACACATATATGTCCCCACACACACATCATCTTTTTTGCTATTGTTCCTTTTCCAGTTCTCTCTCCCTCAGCCTCTTGCTGTCTTCTTAGATTGTCCCCCTGTGTCTCCGCTGTCCATTCGTCCATCCGCCTGTCAGTCTGTTTGACCGTCTTTCTGCCTGCCTGCCTTATTCTTTCGGCCTGCCTTCATGCCTGCCAGTGTGCCCATCTATCTGTCAGTGGGTCCATCCCTCTCTCTCCGACTATGTCCTGATATCTTCCAGGTTTTATCTCCCATGTCGCTCCACTATCAGTGGCTTCCCCAGCCTCCCCCCCCCCCCCCCCCGTATCACGGCAACACGGCACTAAGCCCCACGGACACAGGCTGCTACACACAGTGACATATGGCTGCTCTTCATGGCCTTCCTTACATATAGCGGTGATATCATTGACATAGGCAGTGTAAGATTGACAATTTCCCTTTCCATGTTTTCACAGGCTGCCATTCATCTTGCGGTCAAGGGGAAGAAAGGTGTGCTCCGGATTTGTAGCCGGTCTCGGTGAGTCGTGTTTGGGTTCGGTTAAAGGCTGAGCACGCCAAAAGAAAAGATATGAAAGGTATATTGTGGCAGGAGAAGGAGACGGCAAAGAGGGGAAGAATGCTAATATGAACAGCATTTTCCACATAAACCAGACCCTCGCCATTGAAGAGCTGAGGAACACTTTCCGCTTTCAACCGCGTCTTACGTACGTGGTTACCTAGGTTCCTTCTGCAAAAATACACATCATTGTTTGATTGGAAAGAAACATGAATCTCAGACGAATGAACATGAATCCCAAGGACTCAAAATGGCTCCATAATGACCGAGCGAGGAAGGGAGCGATCTCTCATCCTACTGATTGGATGAGTCATCAATCGCTAACTGTATCTTCGCTATCCTCGCCCACCCCCCCCCCCCCCCCCACCGTGCCCCACACACTCACACACAGTCCCCAACCCACCACCATCTGCTGTCCTGTCAAAGCCCCCCAAAGTCTGGTCTAAAATGCTCTCTGTTCTGTCAGAGTGTGCGTCGGAGGCAGAAAAGAGCAACGGAGCAATGAGTGGGCTTCCTGCGCCCCCAGAGGGACTCCATCAGGGGCCTCTGCCAACAGTGCTGCTGAACGCCAGGGCCAGACCGCCACGCAACAGTCTGCGATGGTCTGAGGCGGCGCGGATCCTCTTTCTGTTTATTGAATAAAACAAGCCAGCGAAAGCAGTGTCCCACTTCAAATAGAAAATATGTCATCTTTGACGTCTCCTCTTTCTGTCCAGTGTGCTAATCTGAATTATACAGTTCTGAGGTGTGTTATTATTATTTCATGCTATTTCTACTTTTCATTATTTCCATGTATTTTAATTGTTATGGAGGGGAAATCAAGCACTGTTTACTTGTTTTCATGTATTGTTTGGGGCATTTACATTAGAATGTTGTGTGTAACATTGTTACGAGGCTCAGACGTAACAAAGAAACGGGGCAGGAGACGAGAACCCACGTTTTTTGGTTTAATTGCGTGAAAAGAATGAATCAAACTGATCTTGACCATCATAGAGCAAAACACAAATCAAATCTCCCGCCGCATCTCTTGGAGGCCAGGCCCACTTTTTCCGGTTCACGGGGACACGCCCCGTACGCGGGCACACCCCCATCCTGGAACATGCGGGACCAGGCCTGTGAGAGCAAAGGGCAGACGAAAAGAGTAGCACACACACACACACAATGACAACTGAAAGGCCAATATGGCCGTAACAAACATCTCTAAAAAGCCCATGTAATATAGACACAGTGACTTTGGATTTATGAAAATGTGCTTATGAGTGCGGTGGGATTCATCTGTACACCTGTCTTACTTCTGTGATGTAGCATTTTACTTTGTAGGACAGGGAATGACCAATTGCAAATAACGGCGAAACACGATATTGAACCGTTTGGATAATAAAGCATGGAATGAATTGTACACCGGCGTGAGATGTTTTATAATGAAGTTTATCCTTCATTTGAGAAAATATAGTAAACAATTACCATGGAATGTAAAGCTCTGTATGCATTATAACCACGCAAACCCACATTGTAAATATCAGTCGTTTTTTTTTTCATCATAAATTCTGTGTATTGGTTTTCCTTCTGTTCCTTCTTTTAATTAAAGAAGGGTCAGGAAGTCATTATTGTAGAGAGACAGCTTCATTGCAACTATCTTCAAATTAAGCTAGATCGAAAAGGAGCACTTTTAAATAAAGGAAAATATGCCACTAGAGTTGGGCCAGCCTGATATCAACACTGTGGTTGAAAACACTGTTCTGTCTGGAAAACGTTCACTGTTAGTCTCCAAATTCAAAGAGAATGGCAGAGATGTTGGGAATTAAGTCAGTGATAATTGTTGAGCCCAGAAGGGTATCATCACTAAATTCAGTGGCGGGAACTAGCTTCAGAACAGTGCTGAAGCCTCAGCTAGCACCGTGTAAAACTAAGCTAATGAGCATGATAATGTTAATGAAAACAGGATTATAGTTTTAAGAATATCCTTGGTATAATTCCCCAGACTAAATTGCATGAAACTGTACACCAAAAAAAAGCCTTTGTATTTGGGAAGTGTGTTGTGTGAAAATAATAGCCCCCTTTAAAGAATACCTTTGAAACTAATATCTCTCTTTGGCTCCAAGTTCAACATTTTCTGTTGAACTCAATGAAACACATGCAGATTAGCGAGTGAACAAAGAGAATAAAATATGTTAGCTATCCGTCTGGTAAACAATGATGAATGGAATCAATGAACATCTTCCATATGCAAGCAAAACTCTGTACAGGGGATTAACACAGGAGATATTTCATGTTTCAAGAGGCTTTGGCAGCTTTCTAAAAAGCTTTCCATAATGAAGGACTTGAATGTTTTTTTTGTGTGCTACGCCTTAAGCTAACACATGTTGCTTCTTAATTCTTAATTTGAGTTTAGTCGAAGAAAGTGTCATTGTGTAGTGTAATGGATAAAGTTGCATTGTGAAAAAAATAACCTTTTCTGTGTAATATTACCCAAAATATGTTTGGGGATCTGATGTCATCAAACGATGGCTTCACGATAACATGATTGGAGAAAACAAAACTGAGAAGAAAACAACTGATCTTAAAAATTTCTGAAATATCCACTAGCGGAAAAGGCCTATTCATGTAGCTCATCCACAATGAGGTGTTGATGAGCTACTGTCCCAAAACCTGCCTCAGCACAACAGTCTGTAGAAGTTATTAGGAGTTTTCTTCCAATGATTGGGTCCAGAAGGTTTTCACAGCACCAGACATATCACTGTCAGGCACCGTGCTCAGCCCACCGGTTGAAGATAAGAACAGGCACTCATGGAAGGTTGCATGAAAGTACATGGATGGACACACATTAACACACGCACAACTTCAGACACACCCAATGACACCCAATACACACACATCGAAATACATAAACATTTTGATGTGTGTGTATTTATGTGGATGTCTGTGGATGCATTTGTTTGTGTGTCTGTGGGTCCATTTGTGTGTGTGTGTGTGCGTGTGTATTTGTGTGTGCGTGTATGCGTGTTCATTTGTGTGTGGATGCGTGCGCGTGTGGGTAGTGTAGTGTACTCACACATACACAAGCATCTTAACCAAAAAAACATCAACAGAAGTTGTTTTGTGATTCAGGCTGCCCTCTCTCTATCAGTCATCCATTCAAACACAGTGCCTCTCGACTGACCCGGTCCAGCCAATCACTCTGCATCCCTCCCTGGCTGTGGTGTCAAGGTTCTGTCCGGCATAAATCTAAAACTAAAGCTACTGACACACACTGACCTCACTGACATAGAGCCAGATCGCAGGGATGTCAAGAAATACTGTTAAGAAACACTATTCTATAACATGACATAAAAGGACATATCTTTATTTTCTATAACCTATATAATCAGTCTTATAACCTCATGGAAAATGGCCCTCACTGAGAAAAACCCTAACTTTAGCAAGTGGCAACTTTGGCAAGTCTTCAAGTGTTGCTGCTTGCTATCAAGTACCTCGAGTATCGAGTATGTGCATATCAGTGTATTATCCTCCCTGCTCCATCGCTAGCCCAGCAAGACCGTCAGGGACACGGCCAGCCATGACATTCATGCAGAATCAATCGCCATCTTTTATGGAAAAGCGTGCACTCCCTTTGCGATCACTTTCAGAGAATACAAATCTGATGGCGTGCTCAGTTGTATTGGTTCATCTGTCCAACGGGATAGGTTCCCCATGTCACACGCACACGAGCACGCGCACACGCACACACACACACACACATGTACACACACACATTAAAATGTCTATAGAGTCTTTTAAGATGTGATCTGTGGTGCCATTTGAAGAACATCCATTCAGAGCGATGGGACAGCCTCTTAATTAATAAACCTGTCAGGGCAGCACCTACTCAACACTAATACACCCAAGCACAGTAACTGGTCTGCATGTTAATCCCCCCAATGCTTCCGTCCTGTTCCCATTGTGTTTCCGACCTCCTTGGCTGGGGTCAAGGTACCACAACCAACGGGCAGACTGAGACAGAGCCAGAGAGTGAGGGAGGCATACAAACATGCTTAAAAATATCCACAGTTCCTGGTGTTAATCTAGTGGAGAGAAGTCAATTGCTTAATCTTTGCTGATGACCTTGTTCTTCTCTCTCCCTCAGAGGGTCTACAACTGAGCCCAGGCATCCTTTTTAAATTCAATCAGACATGGACTTGAAAAAGACCAAGATTTCGAGCCCTGAACATCGTCAATTCTCAGCAACACAATTTCACACTAGAAAATACAGAATTTTAACTAACAAAGAAATATAAACACTTCTTTAAATAACACTTAATATAAACACAGTTTGTCACTTCTGCTCGATATTTTGGCACATAGGGGTCCAACTCTCCTCACCTGTTTCCGCTCTGCGGCCTCTGATCACTAATCAACCCGGCATATAGACTCTCCTCTCAGTTCATTCAGTGCCAGATTGTCCTATGTCATCCATAGTAGTGTCTCCAATGTCTTCCGGACTGATTGCCCGGTATCGACCCTGCCTGTCCCCGACCTGCCTGCTCTGTCTCTGTCCCGGTGATCGACCCTGCCTTCCGCCCCCGACAACGGATCTGCCTTTCCCACACATACCTGCCTGTTGTACTGTCAGATGCCGGCTCCCACGGCATGTCCTCCCAGGAACATCTATAACCGACTGTCTGCCTGCCTACGTGTGCTTAATTTGGGTCCTCTCCCGAACCCGTTACTTGTTAGTGGCAGTTTGGCAGCTAACTACGGTCGTTGGTGCTTTGTTATATGGGTAGTACTGAACTTTTAGTTTACCTTTTAAATCTGTCTTTTTCAAGTATTTTTGTTTTCGAACATCTAGTGTTAGTGTGTTAACCATTAATAAACCACGGCAATGTCTAAAGCAAAGGGCAAGCAGGATAAAGAGGCCTCTTCATCGTTTGCTAGCGTTACATTAGCAGAAATTAGCTCTTTATTGGATGAGCAGAGGAAAGTATCTACTGACTTTAAATCATCTTTCGAGGCTTTGACAACGACACTGGAGGGCTTGCACTCAAACTGTTATTTATTATCGGCCTTCCTGAATCGCTTGAAGGGCCACGATCAACCGCGTTCTTTTCCGAACTACTGATGTCTTTGGTACGGAGGTCCTCCCTTCACCACCTGAGCTTGATCGTGCCCATCGGAGCCTTGCACCCAAGCCTGCTACAGGAGATAAGCCACAACCTGTCATCCTACGCCTCCACCGCTTCCAAGTTGAGGACCTGCTCATTCGCGAGGCTTGCAGACATGATGATTTGTTCTACAAGAAGCACAAGATCCGACTCTAGGAAGACTAAAGCAGTGACATTTTGCTCCATGGCAAAAGCTCCATGGCGTAACTTTACAAGCGCGGATACAAACTGGCTCTCCTGTATCCAGCCAAGCTGCGTATCTCCCTCCCCAACGGCGTGAAGACATGGATCAAGTCTGTTTTGGAGGCTGACAAGTTTGTACAGAGCGTAAGCCAGTGAACACATTCAACCCTATGCAAAACAAACGTAATCGTTGATGCCTATTATTTGTGCTTGAAGGCGAGGTGAGCTCTTACCATTTTATGGTTCTCTCCTTATAATATTATGCGCTTGTGCTGGGTGCAGCTCAACATGCTGCTGGTAATTTAGAGTCGTTTGCAGACTCCTTCTTCACATATGTGCTATCTATAGCAGCCTATTGTTTGTTTAACGTTATATTCATGTTCCAGTGTTTCATTGCATTTTCAATAGACAGATGTGTTCAAAATAATGTTTGTGAATGCCTATTGCACTAGTTTATGTTCCTCTTGAGGTTTTTGAGATGTAAAGTTTCTCTTGAAGTTTATTAAGTCGTTGTGGGTTCATTGTGATAGATTTAGGAAGAATCAAAGGATGCTGATCAGTGAATCAGTGAGTTTCACGTTACTGCTGGGTCTTGCAGCAGCGACAGGGTTTGGGGTGGGGGGGGGGGGGGGGTCGGGATGCTTGGGGGGGAGAGGGGTGCGTGTTTTTAATAGTTTTTTAAGTTTTGTTTTGTTAGTGTATTTTCCTCTTATTTTTGTGCTACTGCTATAAATCACAGTGTTGGACCCAGACAGGTGCTTTATTCCCTCTCTGACGCTGAGTTGTGGGTGGGGATGGGCGGGGACATTCATAGAGGCTACTTTTCCGCTCACACCGTCATTCCCATCACTTGATGGCCAGTAAATTCTCCTTATCTGCACCAAGTGGTACCGTTCGATTCACTAGTTGGAATGTTAAAGTCTTGAACTCTCCTGTCAAGTGCGTGATTAGTGATTAACCATCTAAACCATCCCTTAACACTAAAATTGCTTTTTTACGAGAGACACACCTTAAGCCATTAGATCACGCCAAACTTCACAGAGGTTGGGGGGGCCAATTTTATCACTCCTCATTTTCAAGCAAGGCATGTGAGGTGGCAATTCTCATTCATAAATCAATCCCCTTCTCAATGTCCACTGTCATTTCAGACCCTTATGGATGTTTTATAATCATTACAGGTAGAATTGGAACGAATAATTTGTTGTTGGCAAATGTAATTTCAGATCATGCAACCATCGTCATGGATGTCTCCTTCCCAGGCAGATCTCTTTCCCACTCTCCCTGGCGCTTTAATTCATTGTTATTTGCTGACACCAACTTTATTAGCACAATTAACGTATTAATTGTGCAAATAGAGTATTTATCTTTTCATATCCACCAATGTTAATCCGGATGTATTGGCAGCAGCCATATGGGAGTCATGTAAAGCTTACTTAAGAGGAGAAATAGTATCTTATTCTGCCTATCAGAGAAAGCTTGCTATGGCAAAGAAAGTCTCTCTCTCCAAAGATATAGCAGAGCTGCAGTCAAAGTGTGTAGACACACCTGATGCTGATCTTTTCAAATAATTTGTTGCGTAACATAATTAACATAATTAACATAACGTGGCGTAACATAATTACTCGTAAAGAAGACATATTATGACATTCTGGTCTCCAATGAAACAGCAGAGTCCCTGCTAAAAACACGACATCATTTCTATGAGTTTGGAGATAAACCAAGAAAATTGCTTGCTCACCAAATTCGCCAGTCCTACTCATCAATGCACATTGCCCAGATTAACACAGATATTGGAACAACCATTAATCCTCAATTGATTAACAATCAGTTCAGAGATTTTTATGCTTCATTATACTCTTCTGCGAGCCCAGATAACGAAACACAGTACAAACACTTTTTTAGTTCCTTAGATATCCCTTCCATCAAACTCTGAAGTGGCATCTAACCTGGATGTACCATTTACAATAAACAAACTTAGGAGTGCTTTAATGTTTATGCAAACTGGGAAATGCCCTGGCCCTGACAGTTTCCCTGCCGAATTTTATAAAACATTTGCAGATGCGATGTCTCCACTGCTACTCAACATGTTTAATGAATCACTGCAAAGTGGCTCACTCCATCTCACGTTACGTCAGGCTACTATTTCTCTTATATTGAAAAAGGATAAGGACCCACTGTCCTGTACTAATTATCGCCCTATCTCTCTGCTTTGTGCAGATGTAAAAATAGTAGCTAAAATGCTGGCTAGACGGCTCGAGCGTGTCCTTCCAACTATCATCTCCGAAGACCAAATCGGGTTTGTGAAGAACAGACATTCCTTTCATAATGTCAGACGACTGTTTGATATTCTGTATTCACCCACAACCTCTGACAACCCTGAGCTTGTAATTTCAATGGATGCCGAAAAGGCATTTGACCGTGGGGAATGGCACTACCTGTTTACACATCGAAACGTTTTGGCTTTGGTAATATATTGATATCATGCATTAAGCTTCTGCATACATCCCCTCTTGCCTGTGTCCGCACAAATAATGACTACTCTGAATTTTTCTCCCTCGAACGTGGTACCCGACAGGGCTGCCCACTCTCTCCATTACTGTTTGCCATTGCCATTGAACCCCTAGCAGAAGCTCTCAGGTCCAGATGCTGGGTATCTCATGGTGGCATTAAACATAGGGTATCCCTGTACGCCGATGACCTCTTGGTATTTCTCTCTAGTCTAAATAGATCTATCCCCAAGTATTGAAAGAATTTGAGCATATCTCAGGTTATAAACTAAATCTGCATACAAGTGAACTTATGCCAGTTAATGCGGCAGCAACAGCCTATCCCCTCTCAAAGTTACCATTCAGAACGTCTCTGGAGCACTTTAAATATCTGGGTGTCTGTGTAACTAAAAACGACTCAGAACTATTTAAATGTAATTTTTCCCCTATTTTAGCCAGGCTGTCCCAAGACACCCACCGGTGGTCGAATAAATTGTATTAAAATGAATGTACTGCCGAGGTTCTTGTATATTTTCCAATTTTTACCCCCTTAAACCTTCTTCCATTCTCTTGATAGCTCACTCTCATATTTATTTGGAACAAAAGCACCCCTAGGATCAAAAAATAAATTCTACAAAAACCTAAACAGTTGGACGGCCTAGCTCTCCAAAACTTTTTACTTTACTATTGGGCTGCAAACATTAGAACAATGTTGCATTGGTGTAGCACCAACAGCCAATCTCCATCATGGCTGCAGGTTAAAGAAGCCTCATGTAGGCCCTCTTCTCTGATGTAGCTGTTGTGCCTCCCCCCGACTTTGTTGACAACCACACACTCCAGTAGCGTTGTAGTGAAGAACTGCCTTAAAATCTGGAATCAGTTCAGGTGGCACTTTGGGCTACAGGTGATACCTGTCTCTTCCCCAGTACATTCTAACCCTCTGTTCACTCCTTCAGTTATTGACAAGGCTTTTTTGATTTGGAAAGACCTAGGGATTGTGTCAATAAAACAGCTTTACATTAAGGGCATATTTGCTTCCTTCGACCAGCATTTCTTTAGATACTTGCAAGTCAGAGGATTTTGTTCGTAATCATTTTCCTGGCTTCCCTGCCCTCCGTCCCCCCACTCATGTTGATACAATATTTGAAGTTAACCCCAATCTCAAAGGTACAATTAAAGTACTGTACAAAATCTTAAAAGCCAGACGACAACCTCTGATGCTTTGCATAATACTTGGCCTGCGGAGCTTGGGAAGGATATAGGTCCAGTCACATGGGAGCATGCCCTGAGGTGGGTCAACTCATCGTCTATCTGTGCACGTCATGGAGTTTTACAGTGCAAAGTGGTTCAGAGAGTTCACTGATCTAAAAGTAAGCTTGCTCGTATCCACCCTGACATTAATCCAAACTGTGACGTGTCGTCAACGACCAGCCAATCTCAGTCACATGTTCTGGTCTTGCCCCACCCTTGCTCCTTTCTGGACTTGGTTCTTTGACTCCCTCTCAGCCATCACATCTGCCAACATCCAACCCTCACCATTTCTCGCCCTGTTTGGTGTCCCATTGGCCTCTCAGCTGCTGTCCTATTTTGCAGAGCTTGTTGCCATTCTCGCACTGCTGGCAAGACGTGCAATTCTGTTGCGTTGAAAAAAAGGCCTTTTCCCCCCACTCACTCTCGGTGGATAAAGGGTGTCATTCATTTTAGGAGATTAGAGAAAATTAAACACACTTCTCAGAACGGAAATTCCATAAAATCTGGCAACCTTTCCTAGGTCATGTCAGATCTCTCCACATAGAGATTGACCCTGATGTCTAGACAACCTAGTTATACACCCCCACCCCCAATAAGCAGTAGTGTTTCTTTTTTTTTTGTATTGATATTATTATTATTATTCAAGTAAACTGGCTCTTTGTAAGTACTTTATTTCACAGAATGTTTCAATTTCACTTAATGTATGAGGTGCACTGTATTCTGCTATGCTCAAAATCTCAAAAATAAATCATAGATAAAAAAACATATATATACTGAGAGTCCACAGGAGCACAGCCAAATTCGCCGATATCTGATGACAATCAATATTAAAAATTAAGCCAGGAAATCATAATTATATTAACATCTCTAATCCAGTGACCCCCCACTCCGATCAATGAAAATCCCTGCCAAACAATGAAGGGAACCGGGGTGTGACTCCCCTCTGCTATCTGATTCAGAAGCTCTGCCCAACCCCACAGCTCTCGGGCAATTCTGCCCAATCAGGTTATCCCTGTACAAAAACACATTAGACACTGGAAAAGAAAATACAAAACGTCAAGGTAATTTTTGATCCAACTCCAAATAAAGTCAACACAGACGCAACATATATGTCCACTTTGATTTATAGAAAACAAAGGAAATCTCTGACAGAGTAGCGCTCTGGCCACAGGGAAGACCCGTCACGGGTAGACCTGGCTACCTGGAGAAGCCATGCTGTGTCTATTCTGTCCCCAGGAGATAGAGACAGGAGCTCACTTTCGATGGCAATGTAATTACTACAGAGATATGAGGAAGTAGGAGATCAATAACTCACTAAAATAAGAATTAGAGAGAATTAATTCAACTTCACTGCCATCAGAAACTGCCTGTGTGGCAAGACAGACTGATGCGTAGCAATGATTGATAGTTGATTCTATTGATACTCATTCATATTGAATCAGAAATTCAATTTGGCTACCAACTAATTTGGTGTTCATAATGTATTCATGGTCAATGTTGTCGATTTTATATTATCATTCATTTATTTGTAACTATTTGTTTATTTATTTGTTGTTTTGTCATGTTTGTCAAATCCTTTGGCAAGAGTATTTCGTAATTTCTGCAAAAACAAGATAATTAGAGACAGCGATAGAGATGAAGAGAGAAAGAGAGTGAGAGAGAGACAGAGAGACAGAGAGACAGAGAAACAGAGACAGAGAGAGAGAGAGAGAGAGAGAGAGAGAGAGAGAGAGAGAGAGAGAGAGAGAGAGAGAGAGAGAGAGAGAGAGAGAGAGAGAGAGAGAGACAGAGAGACAGAGAGACAGAAACAGAGAGAGAGAGAGAGAGAGAGAGAGAGAGAGAGAGAGAGTGCCAGAGACAGAGACAGCAGTGAGAAAGAGTGAGACAGATAATGAGTGAAATTGACAGATACAGAGAGAGAGAATGAGAGACAGAGTGAGAGAATGAGAGACAGAGACAGTGACAGACAGTCAAAGAAAGAGAGTGCGAGAGCAAGAGCGAGAGCAAGAGCGAGAGCGAGAGAGTCAGATATAGACCCCAGTGAGAAGCAGTGCATCAGCTTAGTGCAACGCTTGCCAAACTGTAGCCCTCTTGTATTTGGCGCTATAAAGGCTTAGCTATTATGTTGTCTGGGTATGGCGACATTTTTCATCTCTAATTCAGGCCAAGGATAAACATTGGTGGCTCTGAGTCATAGGGGCTATGGGGGCCCTGATAACCCCCTCCACGTACACTCTTCCAGGGGCCTGCATTAGAAATAGCAGCAGCTATTGTTGCGTTGCGTTTTACATCTTTGTGGGAGTGTGTCGGTGTGGGTGTGTGAATGCCTCTGTGTAATTTTTGGTTTCTCGCATTGTTCAGTTCTTTAAACACCTGCTTTCATCCCATGTTATTTTCTCCATGGAAGGCCATTTAAATTCAGCAGGCGACGCACCAGTTCACAAGCGGTGGCGTTTCTGAACTGGTGAGTGTGTGAGTGTTTGTTTGTATGCGAGTGTGTATGTGTCTGCGTGTGAGTGTGTGTGTTTCAGTTGAGTGTTGTGTCCTGGTTTGTGTAGCAGGAGGGTAACTTGAGGAGAGACAGAGTGGTGCCAGCAGGTATCAACAGTGACACAGTGTGTTGCGCTGTGTGCGGCCCTCTGGATGCACAGAGACGTGTTTGCGCCGGCAGTGTTGGTTGTAAGCTCAGCCCCGTGGCAATGTCAAAGCAAAGAGACCGCCGCAGACAACTGGAGGGGGAGAGGCCAACGGGGGGGAGGAGGGGGGAGGGGGGACTGTAGAAGAAGACAAACACGAGAGAGACTTGGCATGGACCACGGGACGGCAGAATAAATGGAGCGCGCGAGCACACACATACACACACGTACATTAACATACAGACACACACGCATGTCATATAGACACAAACACACACAGATATGCCTACACACACACACACACACACACACACACACACACACACACACACACACACACACAGACACATACATAATGTACATAAACACAGACACACACACACACACACACATACATAATGTAAACACAAGCACACACGTCAAATATGAGACTAAAACTATTGACCAGACCAAAGGCCTCAATGACTTGGGGGGACAATCCTGACCGGAGACACAATCGGCTGGAATCAACATGGAAGCAGAAACAGTCAATTGAAAAGTGATGGAGTAGGTTTCCCCGGTCTGCAGCAGAAGCAGACATAAGCCACTAATCTATCTCCGCCAGTAGCGACAGGCAGACTGAGAGGTAGGGCCTTGAAATAAAGAAAGAAAGAAACCTTATTGATCTGTCAAGAAGTCCAGACAATATAACTGAGGTAAGAAACAGAAGTGCTTTGACGACGGAGGCGGCGAGAAATGCTACACAACCACTGAGAATTGCATTCACGCAGATATAAAAAAAGTAAAGCCTGTGTGTTGGCTTCAATTTAAAACTAGTGCTGCCTGTTCTGGCACATTACCAGAATACTGCTGTTTTCCCCCAGAAATATGTCTGCTTTAGACTAGTGAAACTAGATTTGCATAGGTGCTGGCTTTCCAATAAGTCAATATACCACTACATAGACTTTCATTTCTGGTCATCGGGCTCTGCATAGCAAGAACTATTTTATTATACAGGCATCATTCGCTGTAGCTCATTTTAATGGTTTGAAAGATACTTCAATAGCGCAGATTATTCCTGCTGTGGTTATTTCAGTGGACTGCAGGACTTTCTGTGATATCTGTATATCCGCCTTGGTAAATCCAGAGAGATACACAGAATCATCACAATATGCGTGTGTTACCTATATACAGTATTTCCAGTAGCTAGGAATTCTTGCAGGCTGCATATCAACCAGATACAAGTGCAGGGTAGCTACCCAAAATGATGATTTATTTTGCTGTATAATCTTTGGGGGTCTTCAGGCACTCTGCTATGGAATCAGAAACAGAGACAGTTTGATAACCTCATAAGCTTTCAGTTAAAACAGACAGGGAATTTTCCAAAATGGAAATACTACTGTACCGTATATAAAAAATATTACTTTTTTCCGATTCGGTTTTGAAATGGAAAAAAAGAACGAGAAAACAATACACAGAGACAACATAAATATAGAATCCAATATATTAAATATGTAATACGATTTTATAATATATTCATTTGTATGCTAAATGCTATACTGTGCTATACAGGCAAAACTGCAGCAGAGGAAGTTAAAAGTGAAAAACTTTGTTAGCCAAGCACAAAGGACTTTGTGCGTCCTTTTCTGCCTTCACCATGCCTCATCTGTCTAGAAGCACCCTAACTCCCCTACAACTCTCAATCTGATTGTGTGCGTGCGTGCTCATGTGCGTATGTTTGCGTGTGGGAGATAGAGAGATAAAGCAAGGCAGTCAGTCATAACATCTCTACTGCCAATTGAGTTACTTTTGAAATGAGAAGCACACATTTACCCTAAGGGGTAAACAGTCATATTCTCTGTCGCACAAACGTGCATTCATACGCACAAGACACGCCAACATAATTGATTTTTCTAAAGACTCCATACTTACTGGACACGAGTAAATAAAAACAAATTGAAATTGCTTGCGGGGCAATATGAAAAAAAAATCGTCGCCGTTATTCAGTCTGCATTACAAAAAAGAAACATGAATTAGTTAAGTTAAGAAATAATAATAATTTGTGGTTATTATCTGTGATTGGGTTTAACCGTTCCTCTGTTGAACTCATAGATTTGTGCATTGTGGAACTAATCCCTATTTTTTTTAAGGAATCTTTTTTTTTTTTTTTTACATGAAATGAAAATGATCCATGGAACGTGAGGAATGAGCATGAATGCAGGTTTTTCACTGCTGTTTATTGGACCCCAGCTGCCATATTGCTTCACATTCTTATCTCATCACCTCAGAAAGAGAAGTCTTGCTCCGGTAGAATTATGCAAGTACCACAAGCTTTCTTGCTGAAATGACCTAGTTTTCTAAGGACTAGAGGAATGCTGAGATTGAACTGCATTGAAGTTTACAGAGTACATCTAAATATGTTGTTTATCTCTACAGTGTGTATATTACTGCTGTCCATAGTTGTTTAGCTGGTGCTTTTATTCCTGAGCAGCTGCCAGCTAATTCTGTTACATTTGTTCAACCTGAAGGCCTACCTGCAGACATTGGGGATCAAATACATGACATTTGAGATGGGAGTTGAAGGTATTGTGCTATAAGTGTTTATCCTATACTCATTTACAGGAAAGGTCAGAAAAAACAATAAGTCTACAACCTTCTGGAACAATGTTCTATTTTAATAATAACAATAATATTAATCATGATAAAACCCATAAAACAAATTTCAATGCAACATTTTCTTTATGATCAAACAACCGTCAAAGTGGAATAAATTAAACCGACCCGTCAACTACCACAGCGAAGGGAATCTGTACGAGCAACGCACCAACCCCCAAGGTCACCTGACCGTCCAAGCAGCAACCCCAAGGTCACCTGACCATCCAAGCAGCATCCCATCGGACAGGTCATCCAATCAGTCTGTCGAAGGACTCCAAGACAGTCAAGGCAGTGTGAAGAAGGATTCCCTTTTCCCTTTTAGCCGCTGCATGTTTACACAACAGCGATCTGGAAGAAAGAAGAACCCAAATCTGGTCAGAGCCTTGGGACACACGTTAGAGCAAACCCTCTGGACCGCCGGTCTGAGACACGACTAGAAGTCAAAACAATTAAAAGGCCCTCCTCGACTAACGAAGCAGCTGTGATGGATTGTCATCATTTAAACGAAACACACACGTCTTCTGGCGGCGTGCCACCGGCCCGGAGCTGATTCTTCCCCGAGACGACCCGCTGAAGATTACCCACTGATATATATATTATTTGTGTGCAAACCGACACTTTTTCACTTTCCAACTCACGTTGGGGCTAAAAAACCCTGTTATCATGTGTTTTCGATTTCAAAAATAACCTCAGTTATTGTACATTAATAACAGGGTTCGAGAATGTATGTACAATAATACAGTTCAACTTCATTGAGGATTATCGAGTCATCAAAATAGATCTGCATCTGCATTTGTTATTAAAAACATTCATAGACGCAGATTTTGCCCAAATTATACACTAGCATCAGTGCTTATAATCGTCACTTTTTGTCTCAATCTTGAAATAAACAAAACGACACATATGATAACAGTAAAAATGGTGACCAGCCTGGACACATTATTATCTTAAGAACTAGTGCTGGGTTGGTTGAGGAAAAATAGTACTTCCACAATAAATAAAAATAAGGCATCAAATAAACAAAACAATCACAACATGAACGACATTAGCTATGAACACAAGGGCGTTTGATACAGCTGTGGTCGCTTCACCTGTTTTAAATGTGTGTGCCATTCCAAGGATTTCCTTCAAACCAAAAAAAGTTAATGCATTGTTTTTTTTGCTCGTTTTTTTTCCAAAGGGCTTATGTCGACTTGTCAGACTGCCAGATATTCCTCAGTCTCTTTTCTCTCCAATGGGATTTAATCAGGGGAACACAGAGAAATCCACCTTCTACTTTGAGTTTCAGAGTTTAGGTAGAATCCAAATACTCATACTTTATAAATGAAAAATAAAAAAGAAGAAAGAAAAGAAGCTTCCCCGGCTGCAGTACAAACTAATCTCCTTGATATTTCGGTCTGTCTGGAAACATTTGATAGGAACTTCTGTTTGAGGTCAGCGGAGATTAGCACATCATGGCCGCCCGCTGACCTTTGCATGTACCGAAATGGAACCGTGGGCCGACGAGGACGGATTCTACTGCTCGCATTAGCCAATGTGACAGCGTCACCGTGTCTGAGCAAATAGGCCCACTGGCAAGTTAAAGAGAGCTGGCCAACAAGGAAGGTGGGGGGGGGGGGGGGGATATGTTATAAGAAGGAGAGGGAGAGCGTGACGGAATAAAAGTGGAAGTTAGAGAAAGTGAGGGAACAAACCATGGAAGAAGATTAATAAGAGAAATAGGGGATGAATTAAGGGAAGGGGCGAGTCAACAAGGGTGGAGGAGCAAGGGGTGGAGGAGGGAGAGGGGTGGAGGAGGGAGAGGGGTGGAGGAGGGGAGGGGTGGAAGGAGGGAGAGGGGTGGAGGAGGGAGAGGGGTGGAGGAGGGGGAGGGGTGGAGGAGGGAGAGGGGTGGAGGAGGGGGAGGGGTGGAGGAAGGAGGGGTGGAGGAGGGGGTTGCGGGGACTAGAGGACAAGAGGGCACAATGCCGTGGTGAGGAGAGACCCCCGGGAGGAGAGAAAATCAGGGCTGAATAAAGAGGGGGTATGATTAAAAGAGGTGTCGGGAACGAGAGCATTCACACACAGACAGAGAGAGAGAGAGAGAGAGAGAGAGAGAGAGAGAGAGAGAGAGAGAGAGAGAGAGAGAGAGAGAGAGAGAGAGAGAGAGAGAGAGAGAGAGAGAGAGAGAGAGAGAGAGAGAGAGAGAGAGAGAGAGAGAGAGAGAGAGAAAACAGAGTTAAAGTGGGACGCATGTGAAGGAGGGACATGGACCAGAGGGAGTAAATCTGTGCCTCTATGGGTCTGCCTTCACTTCTACCAAGTCCTTGCTTTTTAAAGTCCTTCCTTACACACACACACACACACACACACACACGCACACACACTCTTTCTCAGGTACGTCTATATACAAGCAACACACACACACACACACACTTTCTCAGGTAAGTCTATACAAGCAAACACACACACACACACACACACACACACACACACACACACACACACACACACACACACACACACACACACACACACCCACAGCTGCAGTTGGTAACAAGCAACACAAGGTGGATTAATCCATCCTAAACCCAGTGCTGTGTGCGCCCGGCTGAGGTCTGTGAACCCCTGCTCCCCCCCCTCAGCGGCCCAGGAGAGTGGCTCTTCCGGGCCTGCTTTGATATCGCAGCACATTCTTATCCCGGGTCTACAGCCAGCGGGTTCATTAAAAGAGCCCGAATCAGTCCAGGAGGGCACCTCGGGCCCGACCTCTCAGCGTCGGCTGGCCCGCTAAACTTCAATTTACATCTTTAGTTATTTATTTAGCAGCAGCATCGCCGGTCGCTAGGCAGAGGTGAGGGTAGACCCAGGAGTCGGCAGAGATTAAGGTAGTGGGGAGATTAATAAGGTTTTTTAAAATTCAGCAGTTCTAGCGTTTTTGTAACTTTTGATCTTTTTTTTCTCTGATCTTCAAAGAGTTGCGAACACAGAGTAACACTTTAGGATAAGGGTACATAAACAAACCATTATATTAGTTAATGCAATAATCTGCATTCACTAACAGTAAATGAACAGTTGGCAGGTTGTCATTTACTAATCACGTTCATGCTTACAGATGCTTACAGTTGTTCATGTATTCATTTATACATTATTAAATAACAAATTCTAAACTTTACTACTATATAGCTACTATATAGCTACTGCTATATAACAATGCTTACTACTGCATTAAATTATGTTAGTTAATGGTTAATTAGTGTACCCTTATTGTCAAGTATTACCTAACAAATGAGTCGGGTTTAGATCATCAGCAACGGGCATCAGTAGGGGTTCTATGTTTTGCTCAAGAGCACCTATTTCTGACGATGGCAGGACTCGAACCCAGGCCCTACCGGATGGCAGTCATAACACCACAGACATGTGATAGTTTGTTTTAGTATCAGATTATCCATGATGGGAAACCTGACCCATTATGTAGGCATTGTGATAAAGAAAGTTTGAAGGATTAGCTAGCTAGCTACACAGTAAACTACTGTTTTGAAAGTTCTTGAAAATGGTTACTTGAAAATATTCCATGCTGCCATTGTGTAGCCCCAATGTTTGTCAAATGTAATCTCTTCATGTTTTCGATATAAATGTCTTTATGCAACATAAAAGGATGAGTGAGGAATCTTTTGTAGTCATGGATTTTCATTGTGTTCGGAGCTTCTATATATTTCTGACAGAGTGCTTTGGCGATATGCTTCGTTTTTTTCCCCCGTATGTGGAAATGAGTGTGATTTAGTTAAATGACTGTTCCTTTTGTTTTTTTTTAAACCAAAGCCATAATCTGCTAATGGACGGCCTGTAAATCTATAAAGACAAGCAGCAGGAACGGAACTTGTCCTGTCAAACTGCTCTAATCACTTAAAATCACCCACACGCACCAGTGAAGTCAGGGGCATCCGTGTGTATATATTAACGTCTTCAAAGACGTGATTCTCTTTTCTAGTGGATATGGAGAGATTGGATACTGCTAACATTATTAAAACAAGTGTAAGCTGTTCTTTTTTTTTGTCCTATATATTGCTGTGCAAAAAGTTCACAGCAGTAAACGTTTTTTTTCCTCCCCTGGTAACTCCCGGTAACAGTTCAAAAGCATGCAGTTTGGTGAAATACCTAAAGTGTGTGAGCGCTGACGAGGTCTGAGGTGGGATTTGGCACCGTTTCTGATAAGACTCTTACCATCACAAACTACGGTGGCTATAGAGAGGTTCCCTCAGCAGCACATGAATTGGAATGGTACAACAAATTGATAAAAAATATGTGTTTTTTTTCTTCTTTTGACATTTCTTTTCCCCCCCCTTCTTCTTTAAACGCACTTATGGACATGTAGTTATACGACGCAAATCTCCGACTCTCCACTTGTAAACTCTCAGGTATTTGGTTAGAATCTCAAGCAGAGAGACATCAAAGGTGGCGGAGATGTGAGTGTGTCAGTGTGTGTACCTGCGTGTGTCACAGTGTGTACTAGCGTGTGGTGGGCGGTTTGTGTGCGTGTGTGTGAGGTGCACGTGTGCATATGCACATGTTGAGGCTTCTCAGTGCTCAGGTCTGTGTGTGTGTGTGTGTGTGTGTGTGTGTGTGTGTGTGTGTGTGTGTGTGTGTGTGTGTGTGTGTGTGTGTGTGTGTGTGTGTGTGTGTGCGTGTGCGTGCGTGCGATCGGGCCATTTTGCAGGCTTACACCCATCTCAACCCTCAGAGTGACAGTGCGCAGGCGGCCTTGACAGATAGCTGAGCTGCCTTGTTAACGCTCACAGCCTAACGTGCGGTCGTAGGAGTGCGTATGTGTCTGTGGTCTACACACCTCATGCCTCTGTGTGTGTGTGTGTGTGTGTGTGTGTGTGTGTGTGTGTGTGTGTGTGTGTGTGTGTGTGTGTGTGTGTGTGTGTGTGTGTGTGTGTGTGTGTGTGGTTATGTGCATCTGTGTTTTCAAATCTCACATTGTTCTGAACCTCAAATGTCAATAATGGCTAGGGTCTAAACTCCGGAAAAGTCTTTGTGTGTGTGTGTGTGTGTGTGTGTGTGTGTGTGTGTGTGTGTGTGTGTGTGTGTGTGTGTGTGTGTGTGTGTGTGTGTGTGTGTGTGTGTGTGTGTGTGTGTGTGTGTGTGTGTGTGTGTGTGTGTCTGTGTGTGTGTGTCTGTGTGTGTGTCTGCATATGCATATGTCTGTGTTTGAATGTGCACACGTATGTCTTGTTTGTGTGCGCCTGTGTGGATGAAATTTTGTGTGTATGTGCATGTGCACGTGTGTGTGTGTGCGCGTCCCATAGCTCAGCCGTCTCTGTGCGCCAGCGCCTGCAACTCGGCCGTGTGCAGGGAGTGCTGGAGGAAGACGTTCTTGCGGCTGTAGCTGTGCAGTGACAGGGGTCCACGCGGGGGCTGGCCCAGCCGCCCCGTGAACAGGGAGGAGGTGGCCGAGGACACGGAGGAGGACGAGGACGAGGAGGAGGACGAGGTGGGGCGAGCCGGCTGTGGCGGCGGCGGCGGGGAGGAGGGGGAGGAGGAGGAGGCGGTGCTCGGGCAGGGGCTCCCCCGGCCCGCCAGGCTGTGGAGGCTGCAGGAGGTGGAGGAGGGGGGGGCGGCGGCGCCGTCTCCGCCCCCCGTGCAGGGGCTCTGACTGAGGGGGAGGTGCCCATCCCTGCTGCCCGCTCGCCGCCCGTCCCAGGAGGGACCTCCGCCGCCGGCTGCTAGGGACTCAAAGGAGGAGAAGAGCAGGCCCTCTGGCTGCTTGGCGGCGGGCGGGGGCCCGGCGAGGGCCATGCTGGCGCTGCAGGGGGCCTGGACCGTGGGAGGGGTTGGAGGCTGGGTGGCAGGTTGGGAGGAGGCCTGGAAGGAGGCTTGAAGTCGGGAACCCGCGGGAGCCGAGGCCTGGCGGCTGAAGCCCCCGGAGCCTGGGGCTGTAGTTAGGGATACGCTAGAGGACGAGGCTCCGGGCCGGGCCGAGGACTGCGCTAGGACCCCCTGGCAGTGGCGCTCCTCTCTGGCAGTGTAGCGCTCGGTGACGGGAGGACGCGGGTAGTGGTGGGGGAGGTGCTGGCTAGAGAGGTCCCCTCCGAGAGCCAGTCCCCCCGCGACCCGCACTCCCCTTCGCTCCCTTAGAGCCAGACTGCTGCTGCTGCCTAGCCCGGCCCACCGGCCTGGAAGGCTGGCCTGAGAGAGAGGGGGAGAGAGGAGAGAGAGAGAGAGAGGGAGAGAGGGAGAGAGATTTACATTTTCAACAAAACTTTTTACATCCCTTTCTTGTTTTGTTGATGGTGAAGAATGAGCAGTTTGCGGGCCAAACACAAAAAGAGTTGATTAGAAAGGATTCCCAACTAACAGCGTCTTGCTGTCTGCTGTAAGTGAGCGATGTATTGCAGCGGTCAACCAGAGAGACAGAGGGGGAAGGAGAGATCGAGAGAGGCACAGATAGAAAGAGAAGATAGAGAGATAGAGATGGAGAGATAGATTCAGAGAGAGCGAGGCAGAAAGAGAGAGAGAAAAAAACACAAAGATATAGAGGATAAGAGAGATAGCGATGGAGATAGTCGATGGAGAGAGAGAGAGAGAGAGAGAGAGAGAGAGAGAGAGAGAGAGAGAGAGAGAGAGAGAGAGAGAGAGAGAGAGAGAGAGAGAGAGAGAGAGAGAGAGAGAGAAGAGAGAGAGAGAGAGAGAGAGAGAGAGAGAGAGAGAGAGAGAGAGAGAGAGACATTGAGAGGACAGAGAGAGGATAGAGGATACCGATGGGAAGATATGGACAGAGTTAAAGAGACATCGAGGAGACGGGGAGATAGAGATGCAGAGAGGACACAAAAAGAGAGAAATAAAGTTAGAGTCAAGACAACAGAGGGAGCTGAAGAGGAAAGGAGAAGCACGCAGGGACAAACAAAGCAGGACAGCGTGAGGGAGGGGGAGGGAGAGGGGAGACTGTTGCAGTGCGTTCAGTCTAGATGAAGCTAGTTAATTGGGTGACATTTGGAAAACAGTCTCTCTTGGTTCCTGCAGCGTGTTCTAATTGTTTCCAAACCAACCGGAACCCTGCTCACTAAACAACGCACGCACGCACACGCACACACACACACACACACACACACACTATGAAGCACCTACACTTGTATAGACACACACATATAAGACAACTACTATGCAGCCATCCCAACACAATCAGCAGGGACAACTCACACATGCACAGTGGGGGAAACACACAGAGGGGAACGTACACACACACACACACACACACAATGCAAACACACACTCACACACACGTGCACACAGTAGGGAACGTGGAACATAGCGCTTGATGGCAGAAAACAGAGCCACCTGTTCCCTTTCACACTTCACTGCACGCCTTATGCAACATGTCCCCAGTTCTCCATCTCTCACACACACACACACACACACACACACACACACACACACACACACACACACACACACACACGCATAATCACAAACACACGCTTGCATGTGCACAGACACAGAGACACACACAAAGTCAATTATTTTTAGAACTACTAATGTGAGGTTTTGTGTGCGTGTGTGTGTGTTTGTGTGTGAATTCTAAAATGTTAATATTCATAATATCAGACCTAAAGTTTAAGTTCAAACTGCATAGGTCATTGGTAGCATGTACCATACCTCAGTCATCAGTTTGTATAATGCAATAACTTGTTTGTGCCAAAAGATTAATTACATGGATAATAATTAATTCATTGCTTCATCGTTGTCGAAAAGATATCTGGTGAAGGCAGACATGCAATCAGTCCAAGCTGAGATAACTGAATAATTCCAGTTTAGAGGGCTGGGAATATCATATGTTCATAGCCTAATACAACATAATGAAAGTTTCTGTGTGTGCTTGCATGTATGTATGTGTTCGAGTCTGAGTGTGTATGTCAGCATGTCAAGCCTATGTGCATGCTTCTGCGAGTTTGTGTGCGTGTATGTTTGCGAGTCTGTGTGCTGCTGTATATATGTGCTTGTGTGAGCGTGTGTGAGTGGGCGCGTGCGTGCGTGTATATATCTGTGCTTGTGTGAGCATGTGTATGTTTCGTCTGTGTTATCACTGAACCTTTTATGACTTTTGGCAACAAGTGTCACATGTAAATGTGACGTCTGAATCCACTAATAAGGCAAAAGAAAACAGCTCTGACATTTCGATTTCCATGTCTGCTAATTTAGCTACTTCTGAGATGGTGCATAAGTGCATACATTCGGGAAGAAATACCTTTAATTGCACTGCTGTGTTGATATAATTAGCACTTTAAGGGCAGGGTGGGATGGCAAAGTGGGCAGGGGAGAGCCGTCGCATGTATGGGTAAGCATGTAATTGTAAAGCATATCACATCGTCTATACTTATTTTGATTTGCTTCAATGTTTTCTTCTTATTTAAAAGACCCATCCTAATCCCTGTGGCTTTGAACAATCTTTTTCTTATACACTCGCTTTGAAGAAGATGTTCTTCTGTTGGAGCATCGCTGAATATGTAGTGAGAGAATAAACAAGTGCTTGTGTGACTTTTCCTTTCCATGAAACTGTAGAAGATCCTGCTATTTTAAACCAGCCAAGTGTCACTGACTGAATTCCGCTTGCATTTAGCCGCTGAAGGTACACCTATTCCTGGTCACCCTTCTCCCCCGGGACCGAGGCGCCAGCAGGTCCGTGTGCAACAAGCAGTCTAGCACACAAGCAGTGTGTGGCAGTGTGGCTGTCTGCCTCCCAAACGGGATTCGGGGAGCTCAGATCTGCTTTCTAATGGTCTCTAATGGAGAGATAAACACTACAAGACTCCTCGCTGATTCCTTCCTCTAATTAAGAGCACAAAGAGTTGCAACACAAACTCAATCAATATAAAGAGTAGAAACCTACACAGCGGAGCTGTGGAATAACAATGCTGTCGGTGTACATTTTGTGCAAATGGGTTCGCCCAAGTATTGGGCCCTTCCACTGTTGCCTGCATCTGGCGTAAATAAGCTAAACTATTGGTTACTTGGTATACATATGGTGTAAATGAGTTAACGAAACTGTTTGGGTACCCCCGCTATTGGGTTACCTCCACCTCCACACTGTGTCAATCGGTGTCAATAGAAGTGGACTTCCTTAGGGCTGAGATACTCAATCGAACACCATCTCAACAGATCTCCAATATGTGAGGTAATGTGTGTGGGGGACGATGGGGGGGGTGAAATACAGCTGAATCACAGAGCGTGCACGTGCCCACACTCAAAGCTCGCTCTCTCTCTCTCTCTCTCTCTCTCTCTCTCTCTCTCTCTCTCTCTCTCTCTCTCTCTCTCTTCGTCCTCTCTCTGCTCCTCTCTCCTCTCTCTCTTCTTCTCCCTCTCTCTCTCCCTCTCTCTCTCCATTCTCTCCTCTCTCTCTCTCATTCTCTCTCTCTCTCTCTCTCTCTCCTCTCTCTCTCTCTCTCTTCTCTCCTCTCTCTCTGCGTCCCTCACTGTGGTCTGGCTGCTGAGGCACAGACAGAAGAAGCCACAATGGATTGACTCCGCCAGGTGTCCTCTCTCAAGAACACACTGCACGTCACCGATGTCCCGATCCTTCACCTCTATCAACTGGACGTGCATGCCCATGTTCGTGTGTGGGTAGTCACTTGTACACAAACACATTTGTTTTTGTTTGTGTATGCACAAACACAAATTTGTCTTTGGGTGTGTATGTACGCACACACACAGAGACCAACACAGGGGGACATACAAACCTGGGTAGGTTAAATCAGAGTGATTTAAGGTGGAGACTTGTTTTTTATTGGGCGGTGAAGAACAGCAATGTGGTAATGGCAGAGTTTGCATAAAAGCCCTCCCTTAAAAGCCATAAAGCACTCACAAGCAAACTTTGTCTATAACCTGCCCCAGTGGGTTTTATTCCCAACACAGGGGGTTGAAGTGAGGAGAAGACGAAAGAAGGCATGGATAGGAGAGAGGATGGGAGAAGTGAGCAGATGAAAGGAGAAAACAGGAAAGGAGAGGTGATGCACCTCTTTTATCACTAAAAAAAGAACAAAAAACGCCTCAAAACCAAACAAATTGAAAAATATTGCCATTTTCCCTCTCCCTCTCCCCCTCTCCCTCTCCCTCTCCCTCTCCCTCTCTCTCTCTCTCTCTCTCTCTCTCTCTCTCACTCATTCTCCCTCTCTTTCAGATGAGTTACACTCTGCGACACCCACACAATCAATGTACAATGAATACTCGTAGACCTTTGGAAGTGAGAGAATTTCTGCGGCTCGGAGCAGTTTTCCGACAGACTGTTGCTCAAAAATAGGGAGCTGAACACCCACGCAGCTGGTGCTCCAAAGCCCATTTAAACTGTAGTGAAATATGTTGCGCTACGCCTGGCCAAAACCGTCAATATCTATTAGAGTACTGTCTCTTTTAGCATCAGTTATTAGGTTTTCCGCATGAAATGGTCACACACAAAACCATAGCTTTTTGCAAATATATTATATATACTGTGTGCGGGGATGTTTCTGCCAGCCATGAAAATGGAAAATGTAACCATTACATTACCATGCATCCATTCATCTTGTCTCTTTGTCTCCCCGTCTAGGATCAACTCCTCTCAGCCACAGCTTCACCTGGCGTGTCCACGTCCCTTTCATTATCGTCTCCCACATACCCCTCCCTCCCTCACTGCCTGTTATACAGCTCGGTGCTTCAGAAGGCGACTACATAACCAAAGACGTATGATCATTTCTAGATGCAAATATAGCCAAATACAGAACGATATAGAGAGAGACAGAGAGTCATATATATAGACAAAGAGTCATATAGATAGAGAGAGTCATATAGATAGAGAGAGTCATATAGATAGAGAGAGTCATATAGATAGAGAGAGTCATAGCGAGAGAGAGAGAGAGAGAGAGAGAGAGAGAGAGAGAGAGAGAGAGAGAGAGAGAGAGAGAGAGAGAGAGAGAGAGAGAGAGAGAGAGAGAGAGAGACACACACACACACACACACACACACACACACACACACACACACATACACACAGAGAAAATTGTAGGGGAGAGAAAGTGAGGGCTGAAACAGCAGCGTGTTGTCTGACCATAATGACATGGGGACGACGGAGTGGACGGAGAAGAGGGTATGTCCCCGTCATAGAGCGCACACTGCAACATAGCAGCTGACAGCTGGCTTGCTGTCACATGCAGGATATTACAGCTACAGGCCCAGGTGTGCAAAGAGAACCCGTCTCACAGCTAATGTGTCAAAAGTGCGAGACGGAACCTTTTTCTAAAGTGCTGCTACACATAGGATGCACAGCCCAATATGGAAGGCTTAGGGACAGCTGCTCACTCCCACTTGAATCAAGTAAGGAGACTTTGCCGTCATCATAAAAATTTTGCCCGTCAAACGGGCACTTCAGTCATGAATGAAACATAATTATTTGGAGTTATTTATTTATTCACCAATTCTTCTGTGTGTGCCTGTGCTTGTGTGTGTGTGTGTGTGTGTGTGTGTGTGTGTGTGTGTGTGTGTGTGTGTGTGTGTGTGTGTGTGTGTGTGTGTGTGTGTGTGTGTGTGTGTGTGTGTGTGTGTGTGTGTGTGTGTGTGTGTGTGGTGTGCGCGCGTGAGGCCTGTGTAAGGCTGATCACTACTGTCATTCAGTTGGCCCAAACTTGAGGCTACAGCTAGTGTGCTAGCATGCTGGATAGTCGTTGGCCACATTTCTTCCTACCAAACCCACTCCATTCAAGATAGCCCCTGGCTGTCTGGATTTGTTTCAAGCTAGTTCCTGTGCAACAAATCCTGCTAGCAGTCAGTCACAAACAGGCTGGCATTTTCTCTGCCGTGTAAGAGCCTGGCCAGAAACACTAAATAGTTCACCGAGCTTGAAGTCGGAAGTGACAGTTCTTAATGTCAGCGCTTTCTCTGGATGAGGCTAATCTGGCTTCTTCATCATCTATCACGCTTTCTATCCACCATGATAACAATGGGCCACAGACAACGTCTGTTGTGAAAACCTTGTTCATCGGCTCATCATGATCGATTAACATTGCAAAATATAACAATCTCCTACCTGAAGTTAATTTCTGCCCTCTGTCAACAAAGTGCAGTTGGAGAAGGGGCGGATTCACCACGGTTTTATACCAAAGAGGGAAGGTGTACCAAGTGCCAATAAGCATTGAATGCTTAGCACACTAACACACTGCGTCGCTTGCTGACCAGCTCACTGTTGCAGGCCAACTGGCCATCTTGCAGATGTAAAGCAGTGCAACAACATTTTGTTACGTTTTTTATAATATCGTCCATAATGAGCACAACTCCTGGAAACCAACTAAGCCATTACGGGTACTACTCAAAATGAGTATGCAACAGTATATGCACAATACATATGCGATGAAAGGGACAACGGTGAAAATAAGTATGTAAATCCTGAAATTTGCCTCTCCCTTGGCCAGGCTAGCGATCCGTGTGCTCATTATGGCTAAGGAGCACAATGTCCTTGTTCTCAAAAAGCTCTTCCACATGAGAAAGAACAGGTGGGCACGGGGGGCAAAGCCAGCGCCACTCGGTGGCCAGGAGGCCTAATGAGGTCATTTGGATGAGCATGGACACCGAGGGCTCTGGCACCGCACACCAGCCCCCTACCAGCGCCAAGACGCTGCAGCGCTGAGGCCGTGTGTGCACGAGTGGGTCTTCATGTGTGTGTGCGTGTGTGTGTGTGTGTGTGTGTGTGTGTGTGTGTGTGTGTGTGTGTGTGTGTGTGTGTGTGTGTGTGTGTGTGTGTGTGTGTGTGTGTACACAAGTGGGTCTTCAAGGGTATGTGTGTGTGTGCACGAGTATGTGTGTGTGTCTGTGCACGAGTGTGTCTGCCCAAGTGTGTCTTCACGTATGTGTGCGTCCTGGTGTGTGTGTGTGTGTATATGTGTATGTGTGTGTGTGTGCTCAACAACCAGATGATGCCGTATTTAAAATGCTGCTTGATTACCCAGCACCGTGAGGAAGAAGAGAGGAAGGAAACAGGTCTGAAAAAACCCAAGTAAAGTTGTAGAAAATGTATTGAGGAGGAGGGAGGGAGGGAGGAGGGAGGGAGGGAGGAGAGAGGGAGGGAGGAGGAAGGGAGGTTGTTAAGCTGGGAGTAGTAGGAAGGAGAAAAAGTGAGTTAGTTTAGTAGCATAAAATAAAACAAAAGCAGGCAGGATGGCGGGCCGAGTAGTAAAGGTTTTAAAAGACATTAAAGACGATGCCAATTAAGGGTGAACAAAACCAGAAGTCGCCGGGTAGGGGGGACTGGTGTTCAGGAAGACACAGCCGGGGCAGGCGCCGGTATGCAGCCAGGGGCCGGAGGTGAGGAGCAGCACAACAACACAAACAACAACTGTGAAGATGAAAGGGCCGTAATGGAAAAACTGCAGATGGCACCAGAGAGGGAGAGTGTCGTGAGACGCAGAGAGGGTGGGAGGTACGGCAGTAATGGGGGGGAATAAGAAACGGACAAAAACAGTGACACGACGGCAAAGGAAAATAGTGTATTTTTTCAGCATAGAAGGAAAAGGAAAGAATAAAAACATTAAAAAATACATGGATAGAGAGAAAGAGAGACACACAGACAGGCAAACAGGGAGACAGCATGTAGGAAGTGCAGATGGGTGAAGACAAAATGAGGGGCAGGCAGGCAAACAGATAAATGGAGGAAGGACAGACAGACAGGCATGCAGATGGACAGACAGACAGAAAGTAGAGTAGATGGACAGACAGGCAGACAGGCAGACAGGCAGGCAGGCAGGCAGGCAGGCAGGCAGGCAGGCAGGCAGGCAGACAGACAGACAGACAGACAGACAGACAGACAGACAGACAGACAGACAGACAGACAGACAGACAGGCAGGCACGCAGGCAGGCAGACAGGCAAATATGGGCTTGAGAAAAAGAAAGGCAGAGATACTTTGTAGATTAAAGAGGAATGCACAGCAGGGACTGTCACAGAGCTGGAGTGAGGGGGTGAGCACAGGCACTGGTGCTGTGCACATGCACACTGTGCACACCCAAGTAAGGGTTTGACGTGTCCATGTGGGGGAGTGTGTGTGTGTGTGTGTGTGTGTGAGCAGGGAGGCTTGTAACATGATGATGAGCACTGATGGAGCGTTAAGCTGATAGAAGCCAGAAATCACTGCCTGTGTCTGTGTACATCAAAGCCTCAGCCAGACCTCATCCCGCAAGCACACACACATCCAAACACACACATACAGTGTAGAATGTGGAACTACACACATATCACAGCCTGACTGTACTGATCGTGCACGCACACACGCGTGGCCAGACACACATACACAGACCCGGCTATCCACCTGCAGATAAGCTTCTTAACTGGTGTCTCGTCTTCCGTGTCACAGCACAGGAGAGAGAGATGAAGAAGACAATACAGGACATGTGTACTCAGAGACACAAAGAGATGTGCACACGTACACACACAGAGAGAGAGAGAGAGAGAGAGAGAGAGAGAGAGAGAGAGAGAGAGAGAATATTGATGGAGAGAGAGAGAATAGTAAAGACGAGAGAGAGAGAGAGAGAGAGAGAGAGAGAGAGAGAGAGAGAGAGAGAGAGAGAGAGAGAGAGACTAAGAATATTGATGGATAGATAAGATAATATTAAATGATATATATAAATAGTGAGTGACTTGAATCAGATTGTGAGAGCGTGGTCTCGGTGTGTATGTGATCTAGAGATAACGTGGAGGTGGCCACCTGTGCCAGTCCCCCAGCGGAAAACAATTGGCCGGCCAGAGGGGGAGGGACATGAAGAGGAGAGGGGAGGGGGGAGGGGAGAGCAAGCGGACTGAAGATAAGAGAGGACGAGTAAATTACAAGGTTCAAAAGATATAGAACCATTTGGGCTCATAATGGCAGCCCCTCGGCCATGTCCTCCCCAAAATATTGAAATTAAATCCCGGGGGAAAAATAAATTAAATACTGAACTATGGGCAAACTAGGGGAGGGGGGGGGGGATGGAGTTACAAATCCCCTGAGGCTCCACTGGCAGGACTCTGAAGTAAAACAATTAACCCCCAACTGCTCAGGTGGAACCACCGGCCCCCCAACAGTTAAACACTGATTGCACTGGGCAGCGCCGGGTCCCGTATTTCTGTAGCGGTCCAAAAAAAGAGAAAGTAAAGAGGGGAGGGAATTGTGCCACGCAACAGCAATAATAACGACAACGACGAAAAGTATATAATACCTAGTGTTTGTATTTGCGGAGATAGCGGGTACGGCTTCGCAGTGATTGCCTGATCTCCATCTGCCTCATGATTACGGGAGTTATAATAAACCAAGCAAACACATATTTAGAAGGTGATGTACCGGTTCTATTTTGATTGTGTTTGACTATGTATGCGCTACATTTGCGTTCAGTTAGGCAGAAAACAAATAATGAAATGTGCTGATAAGGCTTGGTTGGCAGAGGATTTAGTTTGTCCAATAGATGAGCTGAAATATGTGTGTGTATTTGTGTGTGTGCGTGTGCGTGTGTATGTGTGCGTGGGTGTGAAAAGAAAGAATGACAGAGCAGGCAGTTGAGAATAGTCAACACAGTTTGAAAACATGCTGTGTTGACATAAACCGTGCATGTCAGCAACACCAGAAGAATACCACTCCTCACACTTTAAGGGAACCAGGGATGGGTCTTAGCACAGGTCAACCGGTAGATGTGGCGGTGATGATGATGATGAGAGGCTGGGACGGACACAAGCACAACCCTGGGACATGAACACAAGCCGGCGTGCTACATGATGAAGAGGCGTAATAACCTTGCAGCATACGGTTAGCGTCTCCCTCAACCCTCTTCACCGAGGCACTGAGCATGACCGACAAGGCCTAGCAAACCACCTCAGGACCCTTCTGGAATAATTTTCCTGCCTTCCAAGTGAGCCGTTCTCCAAATGAGGTTGGACAGGGAAAAATTTGTCGGCAGAAGTTACTTTGCTCCAATTATGATTTTAATGAACTATTTTCATTCGGAATAATTGAAATCTTTGTCGTGTAACCAGCCACTGAGATCATTAGCCTACATTCTGAGGCGCTATTGTCGTTGTTTTTAGCTGCGAGGATCCGTGTTTAGCCTCCCTGCCTCGTAGCCTGAGCAAATTCCTCTGCTGATAGCGATGGCGAGCGCTTACGCCTCATATCGAACTTATGGCGGGAACATATGGATGGAGACACATAAAGGATCACAGATAACTGCCTATTCTGTGGTTCAGCAGTACAAAAGAAGCAGCCACTTTATCTATTTGCCACTATGGATATTACTAGGTCACGCCAACGCATGGTCTACTGTGAAAGACCAAACAGTGATAGAATTGAATTGAATTGAAAGAAGAAAGTGTGTTTTTCAAAATGCAATCGTCTCCCAGGTGCAGCACCGTGGGGCTGATGTCACTGAGAGGGATGACATTATGAAGCAAACACAAAAGGAAAACAAGACAAAGAGCGAGAAAAAAAATGACCGCGATAGAGGGAGTGAGTCTGAGCAAGAGACAGACAGAGAGGAAAAGAGGGCAGAACTGTGACGGACGGACGGACGGACGGACGGAAGGATAAATAGAGGATCAGAAAACAACACAAGTCTGTGTGAGAGACACAGAGACCAGAGACAGAGAGACAGAGAGAGGAAAACAGAAGGATGATCTTTGACCCCCTCCTCATAGGGTAGCATGTCTCCTGTCTGGTAGCCATTGGGGGCCCTGACAGCCACATCAACAGCTCTACCTGTCATTTGTCCATCTGAGCATCCGCCCGCCCACCCCCCAACTGATCTCACACTAGCAGCAGGAGGAAAATACAAGACTAATAAGTGAATAGAGGGATGACGTAACCACAAAGACCAAGTGTTTGTGTGTGTGTGTGTGTGTGTGTGTGTGTGTGTGTGTGTGTGTGTGTGTGTGTGTGTGTGTGTGTGTGTGTGTGTGTGTGTGTGTGTGTGTGTGTGTGTGTGTGTGTGTGTGTGTGTGTGTGTGTGTAGTCATAAGTATGTGGTTGTCTATGTGCATGTGTGTACGGTCATGTGTGCATGCTTGCATGTGTAAGTATGTGTTTGTGTGTGTGAGTGTGAGACAGCGAGGGGGAATTCAATAGCAGATTGTTTATGTTGAGGCTGAATATGCGTTACACTTCTCTGTCCTCATCCTGCCCAGAGCCAAGAAACTAAGCCAACAATGCACAACAAGAACAACATATTTATGCAAGCATTTACACCCCCCACGCGGCGGCACACACACATGCTCAAACATAATGATTGCACACAAGTTAAGAGAACTAAGAATAAATTCTCTACAAAATGTGAAACTATTATCGCTGATGGTGGCACTTTGAGACAATGAAAGATTTGGTTCCTGATTTGCAATGGTTGCTGGTTTCTAATTTCTAACACAAATCCCCCACTTTACAGTTGCAAAATGTTTATAATAACCGAGCAAAGGCTGAATGGCTGCACAGCCAACAGAGACATGTAGTGGGGTGGGGACAGTGGAAAAGTCGCAAATATACAGGCAAATTTAATTTATATTTGTATGGTATATATTAATAGAATTCATTGATTGCTGCTCACCCTATCCCTATGTACTTGATATCTTTACATTTCTCCATACAAATCTCTCTCTAGTGTCAAGTTTCTGACTGTAAATGTTGTAGCACTTTGTAAACTTTGCTTTTAAAGATGCAATAATAAATAAATAATGATACTTACATTGTTAATATCATTTAAAACAGTAATATTCTTGTTAACAATAATATTATTATAATAATTAATACTTAGTATTATTATTAGTAGTAGTAGTAGTATTAATGATAATAATAATAATAATAACAATAATAATAATAATGATAATAATAGTAATATTGTTATAATTAAGGTAAAAAGTTGACATTACTTCAGAACTTGTGCATGACATTTAAAATATGCCATTTTGCTCCAGCGAACTTTCCCCATGAGTTGATAAGATGCTGGTCCACACACACACCCCAATTAATTATGCAACAACTTCTTGATTCCCTATGCAAGAATTCCCTTTTTCTCAGATATGCCACACACACACACACACACACACACACACACACACACACACACACACACACACACACACACACACACACACACACACACACACACACACACACACACACACACACACACACACACACACAAAAATGCTGAGTACACAACTAGTCAACAAAAACTTTACGTGTTTGAGTGCTTGGCTCAAAGGGGGATACGCTGAAGTACAATTAATGCCGATCAGATTTCATGCCACCTCTGAATATTCATTTGCGATATTTGGCAGTGAAATATTCCTATCTTTGCTTGGCGCACACGTGTGTCTACACACACGCACCCACGCGTCTTACTATTTCGCCGGAAGGCCATCCGGAAAGTGCAGATTCCAAAAGAGTCGCTCATGAATATTGATGGAGGTTGGTGCTTTCATTAATGTTGCAGCAAATTGTCACGAATCAAACTCGCAGCTTGTACCCTGTCCACACTGGTACATCAGACAAACACAGAGAGTGAGCAAAACATGTTGGGAGTTGGAGAGAGAGAAAAGGGAAGGGCTGAGAGAGAGAGAGAGAGGAGAGAGAGGGTCAGAGAGAACACGAGAGAGCGAGACAGAGAGACAGAGAGACAGACAGACAGAGAGTAAGAGGGGGGAAGAGACAGGGAGAGCTGGAGGAGAACAAAGACAGGGGCAGGACTGCAACAGATGGCTGTTTTTGTATCAGAGCAAAAAGTCACTTTGAACAGGTGAAAAGGAGAAAAGCAGAAAGGGAGACGATGCAGGCAGAAGAGAACAGCTGGAATGTGGGGAGCAGGTAAGAGCGATTTGGAGGAGGAGATGAGGGGTTACGAGGAAAGGGGAGGAGTCGAAAGAAAAGGAGATGGAATGCGACAAGGTATGAGAAAAGGGAGAAAGTGTGAGAATAAGTGAGGAGCAAAGCATGCCCTACTTTGCTCTGATTTATGAGCCCTAAGTGTCCTGAATCTGTCCTGGATCACCGAAGGCCCAGTTAGACCACCCTAGGCAGACCCCTCTCTCCCTCTCTCCTTCTCTCCTTCTCTCCTTCTCTCCTTCTCTCTCTCTCTCTCTCTCTCTCTCTCTCTCTCTCTCTCTCTCTCTCTCTCTCTCTCTCTCTCTCTCTCTCTCTCTCTCTCTCTCTCTCTCTCTCTCTCTCTCTCTCTCTCTCTCTCTCTCTCTCTCTCTCTCTCTCTCTCTCTCTCTCTCTCTCTCTCTCTGCTTGTTTGTGTTTTCATGCTTCCACTGTGTGTGGGTGTGTATGTATGTTTCCAAAAAACAACTGTCCCCTGTAGTCATCTGAATCAACAGGAGATTGTTAGCAGTGCACACAAGCACCAAACGTGCACATCTAGGTGGTATGATATGACATATACCCTCTCCCCCCGTCACAGTGTGACCTACAAGCTGCACCAAATGCGGTCTTTTACCTACGGCAACACATACAGGACAAAAATAGCACGGTCAGATGCTCTCTGCTAATACAGAACACATACACACCATAGGGGGACAAAGAGAGAGAGAGGGCAAGAGAGCAGGTGCAGAGCGAGAGAGAGAGAAGATAGTGGAAGTGAGAAAAGGAAAAAATCTTGGCTTTGTTGCTTCATATTTATTACAAATGGCCATCTAGCTCTCCTGTGTCTCCTGTGTATTTACATACAATATAATCTAATGGGTGGCCTCTTGACATGCAAGTAGGCATGTGCGTATAAGCAGCATTCTAATCTTTGGTCTCAACATTTATGGCGCATGAAGATGACTTCGAAAGGGGAATTCATACGAGTTAATGAGAAACATGTAATCGGGTCCCATGCACCATATGTGTCTATCAGCGAGATCCAGGGATTGCAACCCATGATTGGAAACCGTTCCCAAAGCAAGCTGAGCAACACTGGCCTGGTTTTCCTATCATAGAAACACTGTTACAAAATCCTTCCCTTCATAGCCTCACTCGTAGCCAAACAAATGGAAGTCAATGATGTCCTTCAACGCGGGGACTTCTAGGAGAACTGAATGTTAATTTTGCTTGGCAACTGACTATTTTCACAATTAAAAAAAGCAGCATTAACACAATAAGAAGATGCATTAAATTGCAGGTGAATGTAACCTTTTAAACGTGCCTTTATTTGCGCCCACTGATGAAAAATGTCTTATCATGATCACCTGCCACTTCATTTCCTTCCATTATTTCCACCGGGAATACAAATTAATTGAAAGTGAGTGCAGAGAAATTAAAATAATTGCGGAAACTCGTAGTAGGATCCTGTGTTCTAAGAATTGCACTTCATTTTCTTGGCTGTAGATAAAAAATGAAGACAAATCTAGAAGCTTTGGTACCCAAGCTCACGTCTATAGAACGCACTGATAAGCTCGCAGATGGGAGAAGTGGAACAGGAAATGGGTGTGTAAATTGTAACAAAAATAATGAATCAATGAATAAATAACCACAATTGTTTTCAGAGACTCAACGCTTTTCTGCATTGAACCCCAGATGGTGAGTGGAATTCTCCGAAATAAAACTCTGTAAGTAAAAAAAAAAACATTTGACGGCGACGTCGACCTCAAGTGCCAGTTTGGCTCCTTGTATAGTCCCGTGTGTGAGTGTTGGGATTCGGTTCGGTTCAGTTAATCTATGCCATACATCTTGCTGAAACTCCCTGTCGCAGAACCCCACAAGACGGCAACATTATTTGCCTGTGCTCATTTTCATCTTCCCCTCATATCTAAATCCTTGAGCTTTATGTCCCAAATATACATAAGCACAGTGATTATACCAAATAGAACATGCTAGGCAATGCATCCGAGTTGAGCACGTAATCCCCACAGCCTTCTCTCCTGTCCTCATATGAAGAGTACGGCGCTGCAGTTAATTGCATTTTTAATAGCTCCCTTCATATCTTACCAACAGTGAGCGTCTATTAGGTGCGTGTTTGTTAGTGTGTGTATGTGTGTGTGTTGCAATTCTCTAGCCTATGTGTTGCTGTGAGTCTGGTTTCTCATACCAAGGTAGCACAGAGTTTTCCCTCACAGTGTACACCTAACAGATACTGTTGTTTCAGAGCCATCCCTTTCTGTCTTTGTTAATCCCACGCTCTTCTTCATTTCAACTAAGTGCCGTCGTGTGCGTTCCAGCTGGTGTTATAAACAAATTGGAGTTAAGTAAGGCCACCAATTTGTCAATCAAATTTAGATGTGAAAAAAACAACGATTGCTTATTGATGCGGCCGTGGGTTACAATAACAAATAAAGCCATGTCAATGTGGAGGCAAACAATAAAAGAAAATAAATACTTAGGCAAGATGTTGACTTGAGATCCAGGAGTTCTAGTTAAATGTTGGATATAGTCCTGTCTATTTTTGGGAAGGATAAACTGCTGAGCAGTTTTTTTTATTTCAGACAGACCTCTCTGGCAGGGAGAACTCAGTGAGGAGCACATCACTGCGGTGGCCTGAATCTTCCCGACTCAGCTTGTGGATTTGTCGAGCGCACCAACAACACATGGAATCCAACCAGATGCTGGTTTTTTGTGTGCGTGGTCTCAAGATTAGATGCATATTTGATGTGTTGTTGAATACATATTGTTTCTGTGGTTTTTCCTCAGCTGTTGGTTCCTATCCTGCTCCCACACGTCTCTCTGCACAGCAGGGTCAGCCCAGCCGGCGAATGCAACTCAAGCGTTCCCTTTGGCCGTTTTCCCTGCCCTCCCCAACATTTGGCGGCCTGTCACACAGACTTCCGCAGCAGATTACCCAACCGATGAAGGCCTGCACTGCTATTTGACTTATGTCCATGGACTAGCATTGCATATAGGACACCTTTGGATTGCTGTTGTTGTTGTGGTTGTTTATGCATCCATGCAGATCAAACACACACTGGGGTGTTGTTGTAAATGCATGCATACAGAGCCTTGTCAGGCCATGAGTTCTGTGTTGACTCATATCATCAGATATGGGTCACGTACATACATGAGTACGAACGTTTGACATCTCAATTAAGTATCGATGTGTGTGTTATGTTATGGCAGTCTGGTAGTTGTACTTCAGAAGAAGAGTAGAAGAAGAGTTTGTTTTTAGTTATGTTGAGATATGTTGAACAAAATAACTCAAGGATATTGCAGAATGCTAATTAGCCTACAATATGTCCTAATTAATGCTACCTCTATATCTCGGATCATTTGAGCTGAGAAACATATTTTGCATGATACACCACTGGATTATGAGAACATTTTGAAATTCGAAGTTTCCTGAGGGGGGATATTAGTTTTAAGACGCTTCCATATATTGGAAGGGAGCTTATGAATTTGGCAGAACAGCGAGCTCAAATGTTATGCTCAGTGTTAAACTTTTACCTCAAGCAGAAATACCAATGCGTTAAGAAAATAAATAAACCATTTTTTTTTTCAGTCTCTGGAAAAATAAGTCAACCTCAGCACAGCACCTAACAATCACATTGTGTTGTGCTTTCGACTTTCAGTTACTGTGGTGTGCCTCTGCATTTACCGCTCTGTTATAACACAGACTTTACAGTAACACACACACACACACACACACACACACACACACACACACACACACACACACACACACACACACACACACACACACACACACACACACACACACACACACACACACAAAGAAAATGGACTCTATTTTAACAAACAAATGCTGGAGGGGGTGTACTCGCCCGCCACACTAAAGAAATGGACTCTATTTTAACAAACAAATGCTGGAGGGGGTGTACTCGCCCTGTAATTATGAGCCCGAGCCCGATTTCAACCCGACATTTGTTATTTAGGCCTACTCTGCTAAATATATATACTATATATAAATATGTATAATGTATAGAATGCCGGTCATTATCGGGAAAATAAGCCCTGACAGGGCGAACAGGACACCGACTCGCAGCGAAGGTGTCTTGCTCAGCCCTGAAGGGGCTTATTTTCGATAATGACAGGCAACGTTCTATACATTATCCCGCTTATTACACGGCTACTTGCCAAAACGAAAAAATAACTTCAAATGGTGTGTCTTTTTCATTGCTGATCAGCAATGAAATAGTGCGACAAAGACGTTGACGTCGCTTAGCAACCGAAGACGGTGGGGTTGACAAGTTACCGGACTAGGCCTACTACCCATGCAAGTGAACAGAGCGTTCCACAGCATTGAGAAGACCCGTATAATAAAGCCCTATAATATTTCTGTTTATGGCATAGATTTCTTCTCAGATTAGGCCAATAAAGCAATGATTTTTTAAAAAGAGTGTGAATGGAAATTATCGCGGCCGGCAAGATTATCGCTCATTTTAATTTATCGCGCAATTAATTGATTTATTGCTTATCGCGACAGGCCTACACACACACACACACACACACACACACACACACACACACACACACACACACACACACACACACACACACACACACACACACACACACACACACACACACACACACACACACACACACACACACACACACACACAC
The DNA here is from genome assembly GCA_900291075.1 of Melanogrammus aeglefinus. Classification (NCBI taxonomy): domain Eukaryota; kingdom Metazoa; phylum Chordata; class Actinopteri; order Gadiformes; family Gadidae; genus Melanogrammus; species Melanogrammus aeglefinus. The sequence continues at coordinate 139,938 of OLKM01000276.1, read as the reverse complement.
GGCTCCTGGGTGGGGCCTTATTTACTTAAAGTACTCATGGAGCAAAAGAAAGGTACCCATTTAAGTCAGTAAGTTTGTTTGTGTGTGGGCCGTCTTCATGCAAAAGACCTCTTCTTTGGCGTTCCGGCAGACATATTTCTCAGGGTTAAATGCCTGTGGAGAATCTAACCAGCAGTGAATGTTTGCTACACAATTGTGACTCCGGTTTCTCAACCCCCAGAACACGGGTGCCCATTGCAAGCCGCAGACGCCAGATTCTGTTTCCAACTTCCCATTTCTTCAGTTAAAACATTTTCCATTGAGTTTTTGTGTTCTTTGCGTTTGCTAACTAAACACACTCGGAATTTGGGCGGTTTTGTTGACTTTTCTTTCCACAGTTTCCCACTGGCCACGGCCTTCTTGCGGTAAAAAATGTGTATCAAGGTGGCACTGGCACTCTTTGCTCGTACTGTTGGCATATGGGGTAGGCTTCAAAAAGTCTTGATAACAATTTAGAGGTACATATAAAGTCAAAGATAGGAATTTCCCTAAATCAACCGTTGCCTCTCTGTCCCCTCATGAGGTAAGCTTTTGTGTTGTTTTATAGGTGTACTAGTAAATCTCTTAACAAATGGGAACCCTGCAGCCTTGTGTTTCTCCATCTTATGGCATCTAGAAAAGCCGGACGTCATAAGCGGCTTTGTGTGTACGCTTGTTTTGCTTACTTGGGGTAAGAAAAAGGTGAAGTATTCACATCACTTTTCTGGGTGTAGTGGTACTTATTCGATGAAAAATAATAATAAACGTAGTAGCAGTACCTTCCTTTGACACTCATGCTTAAAATGACCCTTGATGCGCTGCAGAGAAAAAAGACAATTATGAGGCCCATTTGAAATTGGAATATTCTAACCTTTAAAAGAGAATTAATAAGAAAGCACTTAGGAGCCCGCACTTAAGGGTACTTCAATTAGTCAGAGGGACTGTTCTTTTGATTGAGTTTGTTGTGTAATTACGTTCTTGTGGTTAGCATGTTCACAAATGCATGGTCATGCAAGTTTTACGGTCATTCCTCAGGGAGCGTGCTTCCACAAGGAGAATAAAACAGGAATTATACACTGATGTTGTCTCTGTCCCTCCACTAGGATTCCAGCAGCCGTGTTCAGAATACATCACTGCTCTCACTCCAAAGACAATAGTGAAGAAGTAGAAGAAGTAGAAGAAGCAGAAGACAGTTCTTCTCGAGTATGGCAAAACTAAATCCTTACAGCATTAATGAGTAGTCGTCACACATCACATGGTCCTACTTTTTAGCTCAGCAGTAACTTCTTAAATGCCTTAGAGTAAAGCAGTTAAGCGAGATTAGCCTGCATTTGACCAGCAATGTTAAGGTCGAGGGTGTGCTGGGAAGAGGGAGGAATGCCTTAACCTTGGGCAAGTGGTGGCTCAACCAGAAAGTCTGTGATCAATAGCTCTATTGACCTGGGTTTGAAACAAGCCTACAGTTTATTGCTGTCACTGAGAAATCTGTGGAATGAGTGTGGTGTTGAAAGACATTAATGCACACCTTGAATATATTCTGCTATTGCTGCTATCGTGATTATATTGCTGGGTAACTATGCCCGAGAGGGCAATGGTATGAACATCACTGTGTATATATAACTCTATATGTTAGCCAATAGGTTGAGAGGACGGATCAAATCAATGTCGTTTTTACTGATCCTCAGTAGGCTGGATTGATTGGAATTGACTGTGGGAGCTTCAGGGGATGGATTTCACTACAGAGAGGAGATGCCCTGAATAGTCCAAACATATGATGCTACAGGACTGTGAAAGAGTATATGTAATACAGAGCTGTGCTTCACAGTGTCTGGGGCACCACTCCAAGTCTCCAAAGCACTACCCTTGTTTTTCCAGAGTGCACCTGGCAGGTCAAGTTATTTCTTGTGTTCTCAATTAAGCATGGAGGTCAATATAAGAAACAACAGAGGGAGCCTTGCATTTCAGAGCAGGGCACTAAGTGAAAGTGGAAGATGACCCAACCAAAGGCAGAACAAAGACAATTGACAATTGAATATACAAAGTGCTGTCTCAAAAGATTAGCAACTTCAAAAGCTGTTTATGGACCTAAATTTGGACCTCCTGTCGAAACTTGGCTAACCGAATCATCACCTGTAGCTGCCCTTACAATGATAACTGGGTACAATTATTTCAGAAAAGGCAGAGAAGTCGGGAGGGTTGGTGGGCACTTCATGTCCATACACAAGCAAAGAGTGTATTGGTAATGACCTGCCTACTATATGGCCTGAGGTAATGACAAAGATGTATGTGGACCACACTGTTATTTATCTACATGCAAAAACAAGAGTGTGTGTCGCATAAGTTAACGGCAGCCATGTCTAGCATCTCTGACTGGCTCACACCGTCTTGTCTCACGTTAAATATTAACAAGACAGTATGCTTGCATTCCTCAATCGGCAAGAAGGAGGTCCATCATCATGATATCCTTGTTACCTCTTTGATAGCCAATTATCAACAGATGCTACCAAGTTGTACATGCACTCTATCACTTTTTCATACTAATCATACTGTATAAACACTTGGTCCCAGGCAAGAAAAAACATTCTCAAGCCGATATACAGTTATACAAATAAACCTTGAAAGTCCTTGACAAAAAACTGTGTCATATCATTTCTAAGTGTACCGTAACCCTGACTATTTATAATGTTGTCAATTATGCAAACACCTGTTTAATGTACAAAACGACCCGTACTCTTACTCCTTCCCCTCTGAAAAAATTGGATTCACTGTGTTCAGACAACATCAGGCAAACAAGAGGCTCCCTCAGTGTCAACTTTGGAGTGCAACCAAGGTACTCTGCATCTGGTCCATCAGCTTTTTCCATAAGAGCTACCATCACTTGGAACCCTATTTCCAATAACATCCTACAAAGTAGTTTTAAATTACAACTAGATCTCATGCCTGAGATCAAATCAATCATGCGACCATTGGCTCCCTTAAGGCACTAAGCATTTCTGTTTTATTCAATTTTTTTTTATTAATTTTATGATGTTTAATTCCTGGACATTGCAAATTTTACTTTTGCTGTAAACTAGTTTGTAAATCATATCGGTCATTGTATTACCTGCCTGCCAGGGACTGCAAATTCAATGTAGCATTCTAGCAAATTCTTGGACAGCTGCTAACTGTCCATTGTCCCTGTTCAATACATTAATAAATTAAATGACGTGCATGTTTTTGTGAGTTCTCTATTGTACCCACAGCAAAGGGAGTATGATTTAAATAAGTCTTTGACTGCATAAAATGAGAGAGATATTACCATTCTGGGAAAGTCTGTGGGCTTACAGAGACTTTACTATGCCTAATTATGCACAAAGTAGTGTGCAATAAAATTATCCATGCTAAATGTTACAGGGAGCTGTGGGTGCTGATGTACACTAATTTACCAATAATGTAATCCAACACGCATTGCTCGTCTTGCGACAAGTGCACATTTCTCGTAATGTTGCAGATGGAGGCAGAGATTTTGTTTTGACTTACTGAATACAGTGAGAGCAGAGCGATATCTGCATACAATGTTTTTGTATGCAAGGATGTAATGTTAGGCCTCATTCAAAAGTAGGATATAGAATGAGATTCCAAACACACAAATCTTATATAATTGTCTTTTGCTGGACGTATTATCAATGGATCAATATTTTAGGTTATCCGAGGGAAGATTTCTTTGAAACATTGTCTGCCAGTAATTAATTTAAGAGCGTGAATCAAAAGGTAATAGTACATTCAGCATAACTTTTATGTGGCAGTTTTGCTGGAGCCACTTTGCTGTAATGAATTAGATACAAAAAAGATATTCCATTACAGAATAATGAAAAACTCATTAAAATCGGCAAAACCATTCTCTAGTGATCTTATTGAGCTAATGTGAAAAATGAATGGTGGCCTTAGAATTAAATAAAGGGCAAATTGTACTCTTTACGTTTATGAAATTAGATTTGTGGCAATAAATCTGCTCTGAAATATATATTGTCTAAAATAAAAGACCATTGAACAGCATGAGAACAAAGAAATGGTATAGCAAATTAAAGTGTTGATTTGGAACTCACATCAGACATGGCTTTTGAAAACACCTATTTTTGAACATCTTTGGAAACTCTTGGCCAGGCAATTTCCTCTTGCAAACATGCTTTGATTGCATATCGAATTTGTTTGCGTAGATCAAAACTTTGAATTGGTTTCAAGATTTATTTTCTACTGCCACGTTATTTCTGAGACTTGTTCTAAACATCTCCATTTGCCAGCAGCACCACGGACTGACCCCACTTCCCACCTGACTCTTTTTCATTCCAGCGCCTACAGTTATTTATGCAGTATTTGTTTATCTCAGAATTTCTGTTATTCAATATGCTAATAGCTTGGATATCATTTAATGTTTGCAATGCTTTCACCTGACCATTGGTTGAGTGACTGGTCCAATGTCAACACACACAGACTCCTGTATCCATGCAAGCCAATCTGTTGCTGTCAAAGCCAGTCATATTATTGTAAGTGTGAGTAACTACGTATCCCTAGTGTGTCCATCTTTTGTCAACTCTGGCTTTGGCTTGAGAAAAAGTGTAATGCATGCACATATACATCCTTGAGCAAAGGATTTGAATGCCAAGGGTCCAAGCATCAAAGAGTAAATCAAGATAAAAATAATCTATAATTTTTAGGCATCTTCATACTTGGTATAGGCTTGTTTGTCTTCATGGTATAATATAACATTATATTAGACAGTAAAACAAATAATTTAACCTCAAAGAGGATGAGACTTTCGGGAAAATCCCATACACTAATATCTAGTCAATTGCTGGATTGAAAACTTTGAGCAGAAGCCCCTGTAGCAAACTAATCACATGCCATATTGCCTCATCACAGAAAAACTCTTTGCAGCAATTTCCGGTACGACCCAAAATAAGCCACTACATCTCCGCTGCTGCAGTGGCAGAATATTTGGGTCAAGGTGGGTCACAAATCAAAAAACAGTTTTATGAGCCATCCAGGAGGGCTTTCTGAGCGGGGAAAATGCCCATCAGCCAACCGACAGCAGATGCAGATGGTGGGGCAGGCCTACTGGGAGCCATAGGGACATGGCAACATAGCAAAGCAACTCATTACTGTGCTACAATCCAGCCCAAGTGGGCCCACTGGACAATGATAAAAGAAGACAAATGGACAGCTGAACACATAGGACTAATTTCCACAGTAAAAGTAAGCAGGTGAGGCTGGTCTGCTGTAGCCATGAGCTTAAAATCTCATTTTTGATTAGACACTATGAAGCCTATACACAAGAAAAAAAGTGAGAACTCAGAGAATGATGATCTACTTGGAACAGAAAATGGATCGGTATTGCATATATTTACTTTAATCTGGCCTTGAGATGCTCGTAGTACATCTCAGATTAATATGCAAAAACAAATTGTCGCTAAAGTGGGTTTTGTTTGTAGGAGGCTTCTTTCCCTCTCTCCCATACTTCCCTCTTCCTACCTTCTGTCCTTCCTAGGTCCGATTGTTCCTTCATAGGTTTGGTTGACATCTCATTTTAACTCTCTCTCTCTCTCTCTCTCTCTCTCTCTCTCTCTCTCTCTCTCTCTCCTCTCTCTCTTCTTCTCTCCCTCTTCTTTCTCTCTCTCTCTCTCTCTTCTCTCTCTCTCTCTCTCTCTCTTCTCTCTCTCTCTCTCTCTCTCTCTCTCTCTCTCTCTCTCTCTCTCTCTCTCCTCCTTTTAGCCTGAGCATTCAATTCTTTCAGCCCATCAGAGCTGTTTGAAATGGCCTATAAAACCTATTAAGGTACATCAAATTAATTGAGCAATTAAATTCTCAAATTTCTCAGCCATAAACCCCTCGGACGACGTTCTCAATGACTAAATGCTACTTATGGTACTGCGCTACGATGGGTGTTGGTAATGTAATTTAGAACCACCCGGAGCGGTGCACCTCAAATGGAGCCCCTGGGCCCATCTCTTGAGAGGAATACGTGACCACTTTTTCATCAGCATTATTGAATCTTAGTTCTTCTTCTTCTATTTCCCTGTTTCATTGTGTTTTGCATTCAACTTCTTCCCAGTTGGTTGCATTCAATAAACAGAGGTGGCAGTCGGTCTTCTACACTCAAAGGTCTGATGTCTGTGGAACTTCACATTTCCGTACCTACTGCACTATCAGGGTGTTACTTCTCCACTTTCACAACAGTGGGATTTCTTTCACAGGTTTCACTGAATAACAAAATGTTATCCACAAGATAAACAAGAAGGGAATGAAAGAGATGGAGGAATCAAAAGAAGAAAAAGAAAGCAGCAATATTAACCAAGCAAACACCTGAGATGCGCAGAGAGAGATATTCTGTCGTCCGCCTTGAGCAAGGAAACATTACTAAATTGCATCAATACTTCATAATACAATCCTAAACGACTGTGGATCCGGTGCAGGGAACCCAGCCACTCCTCCCTTGTGCCTCCTATCATCTTTCCACCGAAACGTATTGGTTGCAGAAAGTGAATAGTCATTTATCACAGAGGTGTGTTTAAAATCTTCCCTCTAGCCCCGCTGAACTGAACTGCTCCATCATTCACATACACAACCTAAAGCAGAAAACATCCTTGCACCAACACATTCTATCAGTTGAGAGAAAGAGCTAGGGCATAATTTACAATGACCCACTGTAAACCAATCCACTAGAAACCTGCTTAATCCTTCACTTTCACCAATCCATCCATCCATCCATCTAGCTGTCTGTTCATATCCTTGAAGGCACCTGGTCACTTGATATCCCCAGCTCCTCCATAATTTGAACCTCTCCCAACATAGTCTGGGAAATCCCATGGGAAGTTAAGTAGATGTAGGGAAGAAGCGATCAACCGTCAAAGAATGGGCGAAAAAGTGGATATGACCAGAGAGAGAGAGAGAGAGAGAGAGAGAGAGAGAGAGAGAGAGAGAGAGAGAGAGAGAGAGAGAGAGAGAGAGAGAGAGGAGAGAGAGAGAGAGAGAGAGAGAGAGAGAGAGAGAGAGAGAGAGAGAGAGAGAGAGAGAGATCACTAAAGCAGTGCTAAACAGGTTTAATTCATGAGCTCATTGGTTTCTAGACTTTTATTGAGCAATAATTTCTTGGTCGTGGATTCAAACGAATAAATAGCAAAATCTACAATTGTAATAAACATAACAAAACATTGTGATTAAAAACGTAGCTTGTTAAAATCCAACCAAATAATCATAAAAAGTGGCATCACTGTCCATGATTAATCACGGAACACACTCCAGGGCAATCTTTACCATTGGGCCGCCATGTTTCACATGACCCCACATCAGTGAAAGATCTCAGGCAATAAAGGCCGGCACACACACACACACACACACACACTAGACAAATCACATTGTCGTTTCTAACATCAGTGGTGCGCTCATCCAGATAGCTGCAGCTGCGTAATTGACTAATAAACATTCAACCAAAGGTCATTCAATACAAATGCTGACATCCAATGTGTGGGTTTGCTTGCCTGGGTATACAGTGTGTGTGCTTGTGCATAAGTGTGTGTGTCTGCGTGCGCGTGTGCGGCGGGTGGCGCAAGTATGCAATAGACGAGCTTTCCGTCACAAAAAGCGATCCTATAAATAAGCCGCTGACTTGTGGAGTGACATCCAGCACCGTAGCGGGCTCCAATCTATTTGTGTCCTGTTAGCAGGGGCAACCAAACCCCGCCCCTCTGTCCTGACCCTGGGATCCCACGACATACATGACACGGCTGTCACTCTCAGCTTACCTTGTGCCAACTCATCGTCCCTTGCCTTCGCCAGGTATCACCCCCATTCCCTAAGCCGGCACCCACACATACTGTACATGGGTGGCCGTTTCTTCCCTCTCATCCATCTCTCCCTCTCCACTGCTCCGTCCCTCCATCCATCACCCTGGCCGACCTGCCCAGGTCATTAGCCCCAGAAATGACTCTTTTGTTCCTCTAATTAGCCTAATTATGGTTGTCAGTTATAACCCGGGCCTCCACGGGACCCCTGTGATCCTGCTGTGGCTCCCTCTGACCTTGGTTAGAGAGAGAGAGAGAGAGAGAGAGAGAGAGAGAGAGAGAGAGAGAGAGAGAGAGAGAGAGAGAGAGAGAGAGAGAGAGAGAGAGAAGAGAGAGAGAGAGAGAGAGAGAGAGAGAGAGAGAGAGAGAGAGAGAGAGAGAGAGAGAGAGAGAGAGAGAGAGAGAGAGAGAGAGAGAGAGAGTGTTTCTACCTCCAACCTTGTCCACAGCAGGACACTGCTTGCAGCGTTCTTTATTCTGTATTCCCTTCTCTCATCATTTTCCTGCATGCTGATTATTATCTATTCCGGTTTAGTTTTGGTCATCATATCAGTCCTAGTGTGTCCTACCATGTCAGTCCTAGTGTGTCGAATCAATTACATTTCTATTCCCAAACCTCAATTTAGCTTCGCCCAGGCACCCCATCCACCCTTCAAGCAGGTTACAACACCATGTGCCCCCGTTTCGAACTCTAAGGAAATAGGAGGGAATAGGCTTGTTACTTGACTTGACTGTACTTTGATAACGAGTATTAGTCAGGAAGCATAGTGCTGCCCCATGGTGTAATAACTAAGATTAATGCAATCCATTACTGCTGCTGCCTTCAATGTTCTGTTGGCAGAGAGCAGTTTGTGTGCATGTGTGTGAGTGAGGGTGTGTGCGTGTGCATGCATTTGTCCATGTGTGGGAGGGTGTGTGTGTGTGTGTGTGTGTGTGTGTGTGTGTGTGTGTGTGTGTGTGTGTGTGTGTGTGTGTGTGTGTGTGTGTGTGTGTGTGTGTGTGTGTGTGTGTGTGTGTGTGTGCGCCTACTGCGCTTCTATGCATGTCTATGTAGTAGCATGGAAACTCACTGGATTATTCTCTAGGGGAAGCAACATATGTGCTGCCACTTGCCTTCTTTTTAAATGCACTTTGGTTCCCCCCACCCAGTCGCATATCTTCCTTGCTCGCTAATAGCCATCTACCTGCTCTAATTAACCGGACGCTCCATAACAAGGAACGCCTGTCTACTGGCATATATATGCGCGCACAGGCATCCTACCGCCAGTGACGCATTAAGATCATCAGCATGCAGAAACATCCACCACTAAAGTAAAACCATTGCATTAAGGCCTGTTTGTGCCAGCATGGAGCCAATAAAAGACATCTCAGCCTTTATTGCGCCCCTCGGACTACTGGCACAGTGTTTAACAATAATGCAGTCTCCTCCGAGAAAATTTGCCCAACGGCTGGAATTGTACTTTTTGTTCCCCGCTGTTATGTCTTGGCATGATAAAAGTTAGCATAAAAGGTGTGTTAAGTGTTTGTGCACACACGCAGGTTCACACATGCAGACACACACACCGCAAAGATAGAGTACACACAGAGATATAACACGCCCATATCCCTATACACACACAGAGAAAGAACAATTGAAAGAAGAGATTTCAAGAGAAATAAGCGACTTAATTAGGGGAATGTTGTGGTGCTCCCTTCATTTTGTGGGCAGCTTTTGGCTGGCCCCAGTGTTTTCCTTTTCCCAATTACTAGCAATAAAGCACAATACCTCAAAGAACTTTAAAGAAGACGCTGCAGAAGAGTTGCACAAGCCACAAAAGTATCCGTCACCAACGACCTTGGGGCCTCCTTAAAATTGATGAGATAAGATACATTTATCCACCAGCGGTTCATCCATCCTTCCCTCCTTCATTATTATTTCTTCTTCAATCATTCCCTCACTTAGTTACTCATTAATACAACTATGTAGGGGCTCACATGTTGGTAAGGTGGACACCAACCTGCCACTTATTGCAGAGAACGATCATGACATCTCCAAGCAACAATGTGCTGGTGTAAACAGACTCTGTGGCTGGCCCTTTGAGGCCCTGCCCGAATCTATCTCTCTCTTTAAATCTTAACTATCTCCCTCTCTCCCCCTCTCTCCCTCTCTCTCCTCTCTCTCTCTCTCTCTCTCTCTCTCTCTCTCTCTCTCTCTCCCTGGAACCAAGAGGAAGGCTCAGTCAGTGTTTAAGTATCCTCCTTTTGGTGCTCAGAGGATAATCTCATGTCTCTCCCCCCCTTGAGACACCTTCGCATCCTGAGACACCGTTGGCTGCTTCCTCTGCTGCTCTCTCTGCCTCTCTGGTGCACATACACACACGTACACTTGTTGTTTGCACACAAGCACGTCCTGTCTTGCATGCATGGAATCACAAAACAGCCAATTGGACAGGCAGATGCTCCAAACCCACAAGTGCAGGCCCACATGGACGCCGGCCAAAACACACGCAGATACAGAGCACGAACACCGGCGTCCACACGATACATGCACACATGCGCACGTTCCGACCATCGCTCAAGCGGGCAAGAAAATACCTCTCTATGGTTGATCCTCAAGTCTTCATTTTTAGTATGCAATTATTAAAAATGTATTTATATATAGTGGTCTATATGGATAATTTAGGCCTTACAATTCCCATCCCCTTAAACAATGATATTGGGGTAATATGTGGGTGTGTGTGCTAAGAACGTGCGTGCTTGTGTGCATGCTTGCATGCGTGCGCACATGCATGCTTGGGAGAGAACAAGTCTGTGTGTGTGTGCGTTGCAGTGTCTGCGTGAGTGTATGTGTATTGCAACTTTAAAAAGGTCAACCAGTGTAGCTGGTATCACTGTCCAAGTGTGCTTTGAGCAGCCTATTAATCTCAATAAAAAGCTCTTGGACTGAATCTCAATATAGAGGCCCTGGATTGACTGTTGATATTATTATTCTGTATTAGGTTCCGAGTTTCGTGTGGTCGATTTTGTTGATGACGCCTGGGTTATTGGATTAGGTTATGCTTGACTGTGCTTTTACTGAGTAAGATTAAATGCATCTTCCCTATTGTTGACTATTGTTAGAGATTGTTACAGATGTTAACACCGAACCAAACTGTGTATTTAGAATGGATCTAGACTTGACAAAGAAAATATATTAATAAATATGAATAAAAAAAACTGCTTTTTCGATACTTCTAGGAACAGCGTTCATAAGCCAACCTTTTTTTTTTCTAATTGAACAATGTTGAAGTATCCCGATGTAATGAGAAGTCTCTCTTGTGTCCAAAACAAAATAAGAATTAAATTCCAGGACAGTTTGATAGCCCCGTCTCTGAGCATGACATTTAGTTAGTGGAAAAAAAATTCTCAATTCAACACTCACAGCACTCACCACAATGACCTTTAGACGTCCCTGCTGCCAACAGCCATATCTTTATTACACACACGCACGCACGCACACACGCACGCACGCACGCACACGCACGGACATACAGGCACGCACTCACAAACAATTATTTATTTTAATAATAATTATATAATAATTGTGTTAATTATTTACAGCAATGGGAAGATCGGATTGCTTCCTCTTGATTCGAGTATGCAGCTCCAGAGGGTCTGTGAAGACAGTGGATAGAGTGGGCATGCTGACCCACTTGAACCACTGCTTGATTAACGGATAACTGAAATAGCTGAATGTTTCTCATTATGCCATTTTGTGTCACACAATTTAATTTGGTGAATGTAATTGAACATAGGTTAAATATTACAGATTAAAACCACAGCAGAGGGGCAAAAGAAAAGGCAATTAAAAAAACAACAACACAGCAAGAGAATAATGATATGCTGGTATAATGTGCCCATAAGTGCATATTAACCCCAGCAGATGTAAATCAGTCCCCTAGCCGTTATGATATGATTGGGTTAGCAATGATGGATGGATAGACGAAGCAATTCATTGATTACAGATGCATACATAAACCTGGGCCAGGCGTCTCTGCTCGGCCCCTGGGGGACGGGCAGACTTATCTGTGAGGAGAAGCTACCAGCGCGAACCCCACTGAGCAGAGTGGAGTCACGTGTACCCCTAACTCACATAGCAAGGAACTGGTTTTCCTGATAAAATGAAATGCTTAGTCATTTCACCAAAAGATGAAGTCTTAGTATTCAAATTAGTACTCCAAAAATAAGACTCCTGTTTTTCCTCATATTTCCCAGATGTATTACGTAGTTCAATAATTGCTTTCGGGCCTCAGAAAAGGGCAGGACAGTCCAATGGTCAGGGTGTTTTGACTCCCGGCCATAAGGGTCTGGACCAAACCCTGATTCCCAGGGTCTACATATGAGCATCCTGGAGCAAGGTCAGGCCTAAAACCCCTACCTGCTTTATTAATTAAGCGGTTTTAGAAAAGCATGTGCTTCAATGAGGAAACTATGAGGTTACTAATCCCAGTATTTGGCCCCAGGTTTGTAGCATGACCTGAATAAGACAGCAGCACCCTACCTGTTGGTCTCCTTTCACCACATGCCGCTCACTGCTTCCAGCACAGACAGAGTGAGACATGTGTGGATGGATGGAGGGATGGATGGATGAATGGATGTATGGAAAGACAAGAAAAGAAAATGAGACAAGACAATATTACAAATGAAGAGGTTAAGGTGAAATTGTCAGGCTGGACTACTTGCATTGCATGACGACAGGAACAAGGACATGAATACAGACCAAGGGGGAGGGGAGGGGAGGAGCAGATTGACACATTGACACTGACATGGAGGGGAACGGTTATGTGTGCCGACGGATCGGGGCACGTGATGTGGACCATCCTGAAAACAAGCCAAATACATACAGGAGAAAGAAAAGCAGAAAGCAGAAAGGCATGGTATAACACATAGCAATATGATGGTACCATATCCCATCATATAGTATTCCATATAATATGGAATAGGTTTGTTATTTTGGAGAAAACATAAAAGAAGATAGCAAATGGATAAAGTGTTTGAAAATGTGTGTATGCTTTGATTTATGCATGCATTAGCAATGCACTCACATAAAACACGGTTTCATACCATAACACAACACACACCAAACAAGATTGAGGGGTTCGATTGCCATTGCACACACGCACACACAACAGTTAAAAAAGCAGACATTTAAAGGCTCTAAGATGTGACATAAAGAAGAGCACGCACGCACGCACGCACGCACACACACACACACACACACACACACACACACACACACACACACACACACACACACACACACACACACACACACACACACACACACACACACACACACACCCAACTTTGATTTAAAACTTCCATTCCAATCCAGCCTGTTGTATTGAAGTGCATTCTGGGAAACCAGAGGCGACAGGAGCCGGGGGATTGGAGGTCGGCTGGAGGAGAACAGCGGGGCAGAGAGAGCCAGCACTAGTGGGAGGTCTGGACAAGGAAGCGGGGAACGGGAGAGGAAACGCGGAGGAAAGAGAGGGCGGGAAGATGAAAGAACAGGGGAGGAGTACTGGTGCCAAACCGATGTGGGTTTTGGGCCCGGTGAGTCAGGTCTGGGAGGATTAGACACGGTCAACATCTGAAGGCTGTGTCTGACTGCCACGCTGGTCATCAGAGCGGCTAACTGCCCTTGTGAACGGTGTGAATGTGACTCGTGTTAGAATGGTGGGTCACTGAGGGGTTTTAACGCCTAGGGCTGTTGGTTGTTCTTCCGATGCTTTCTAAATGTAGGGTCATGGAAGCCCTTTACCAACTGATTAGGCCTTTTCACTCTGTGTGGTGGAGTTATGTGACGAGCGGCTGCTGTGAAACCCCCTGGGCCAGCGTCACTGTATTTCATAGTGGTTTCGCTGGTCTGGATCTACTTGCAGTCAAGGCGACTGAACCCCTCCCGGCTCTTCCTACGTTGCTCTTTGTGACCTCTGGTGTTGTTGTTGCTATGTACATGTCAGGTGCCTGGAAGCCCTGAAGAAACTGAGCAGTTCAGGCAGCATGGCAATGACAAAGTGAGGACTTGCTCGTGTGCCTACTGGAGGTTTGTGATCCAAGGCACTCTGAGTAGGGGCTTAGGATCTGTTGGCTGCCCAACTTTAATAATGCATGTGTTTCAAAGCTTAGCTTTGAGGTAGGTATGACAAAAGTTACCACAGTCAATCAAGTTATATCAGGCACAGCTGAGCTGGCTGTAGCATCAAAGTGAGGGGAATGGATCCTCGTAAAGGAGTGCAGAGGGAAACGTTTGCCCGTAGAGAAATATAGGGGAAAAGGAAATTACCAAGATAGTCAAAACTGCAGGTTAATGGCCTGGATTGCCGCGAGACATGTTAAAGAAGCACACGCGCAAGCACACACACACACACACACACACAAATGCATTCACGAATGACTACATACGGACACACTTTTGCAATTAAACTGAGCTCCTAATAATGCCAAACCACCACACCATAAACCCATGTTTAAGCCACAAATATGGTCGTTGATAGTGAATGTGCGGGCCAGAGAGAGGCCAGACGACAAATTGGAACCAACAGAAAGCTTCCAGAGAGCAGGAGTCGTAATTGAAAGGAAAAAATACATTATGAACCGTGAAAGGTAGGGGAGAGCTGTTGGGGCAGAATGAGGGCTCCAGTTGCTATGATAAAACCAGTTATGGGTCAGCTCCCAAGCTCATTGAAGACCTCGCACCACAGTATTTGCAGTCGGTCCAACTCTATATTCATGAATCTTTTTTCCTCTGTGTTTTCAACCTATGCAGATTGTGTGACTATTAAAAAAAAAAAAACAAGAATCATACAGTGCAGTACACTTCAATGCCGGAAGGACCATGTTTTTCTCTCCCCTATCACTTCTCTATTAGCCATCTCTCACTTACAGTTCCCCGCAAGGACACTCCACCTCTTGCTGCCGCGAGTCACCTTTTCCCTCCACTCAGTGAAGCCCTGTTTTCTGGTATATCATAACTCCTCCTCCATCTCTTCCTCTCTCTCTCCCTTGCCCTTTCTCCTGATCCCTCCATCTGTGTTTGTTTATCATCTCCCCATCTCCATGACTTCCGCCCGACCTCACCTTCCCTTTCATATTCTTCTCATCCTCTCCCCAACCCCTCCCCAAGCTATACACTCGGTGTCATCGGCGAGGGACTTGGTTATTAAGAGGTTTGCGTGCCCTCTCTCCCCCCGCCCCCCTCCCGCCCCGCCCCCTGTCTGTCTGTCGGTCTGTCGGTGCCATCTGGCCCCAGTTAGGTGCTCGCCTCCCTGCCTCGCGCTGCCCTGCCCGCGGGGAGAGAAAGTCGTTCACGGGGCCACGGATCTTATCACACAGACAGAGAAACAATCACACACACACACACACACACACACACACACACACACACACACACACACACACACACACCACACACACACACACACACACACACCACACACATCACACACACACACACAATCTCAACTCTGGGTGACTGCTCAGCCCCCCCCCCCCCTCCTGTAACCTGCGTGGCCCCGGGGGCCCTGTGGGGTGAGCTGGGGAGGACGGCCCACTGCGCCTCACACAGTGGGCCCTTCTGGCCCTATTCTGTCCCCTTCTGCGTGTTCTGTTTGGTCAGCATTAAATGGGAAGGGGAGCAGGGCTGGTGGCAGAGGTGGCACCGTCTTAATAAAAGTTTTTGAGGGAGCCTTTGGAGAAAAGTAAGTGTGTTCGGCATTGCGGACGCGCGCACTGCAATGCCCTACTGCAGGCATCTTGACTGACTGGTTGTAATGAAGGGGCCGATAATTGAATCGTTGACCACGTACTCAAAAGTCGAAACACTTTTTAAGGTGATGCAGGAATTATTTGGCTTAGGAGAAATCTTCATGCCATGCCATCAACACATTTCGTCAACAAATGAAGACAAAAGAAAGAGCTCACCGAATAAAAAAAGAGCTAAGCCAAAAAAAAAGGGCTAGGTGCAAACAAAAACAATATCTGAGGTGTGTTGGGTTTTTTTTTAATAAGTAAACAGAACAAACACCAACCCTCTCCTCTCCTTCCCCGTTGTCGCCACAAGCCAACGCAAGCCTACCTCGCCCCCGCCTCCCCCCCTTTGCCTCAGTCTCTCCATCTCTTGGCCGCGTCTCGGTACTCCATCTCTCCCTCCTCTGTCATCTACTCTGCTCCCCTACGGCAGCCCCTTTCATCCCCCCCCCACATCGAACCCCTCCCCCCAAACCCCTCTCCTCCACTCTGGTCCTCTCTGCTCTGCCTGGCCCTCATGTTGTCTGTCCCACACATCACCACATCTATCCATCACATTCGTCCACCCTCTCTCTCTTGTTCTCTATGCACCCCACTTTCTATCTCTCTCTCTCGATGCACCTTGCTCTCTCTCCTGCTCTTTTTCCTTATCTCCACCTCGCTGATGCTCTTTTCCCTAGCCTGCTGCCTCTCTATCTCTCTCCATCCATCCATCCATCTCCCTCTCCCCCTCTCTCTCTCTGTGTACAGCTCAGAAGGGGGGCGGTCGAGGGGAGCGGGTCCTGGTCCCGGTGGGAGAGACAACCGCGGGGGGGGGGGGCTGCCTCATTAGTGTGAATGGGAGGCAGGAGAGCATCCACCAGCTAGGGCTGTGTGTGTGTGTGTGTGTGTGTGTGTGTGTGTGTGTGTGTGTGTGTGTGTGTGTGTGTGTGTGTGTGTGTGTGTGTGTGTGTGTGTGTGTGTGTGTGTGTGTGTGTGTGTGTGTGTGTGTGTGTGTGTGTGCACGCGCGTGTTTGAGTGGCTCAGGCTATAATTAGAAGTCACAGCGAGCAGCGCTGTGGATCACAGTTAGATAAGTGTTCTGGCTGCCAGCCAGGGTGCGGGAGCTACACACGTATGCACATCACAAACACACACACGAGACACACACAAATGTGCACAAAGGAGAGAGAGACACACACACACACACACACTGCAGTAGTTTTTGACTGGCAGTGCGGGCTGGTTATTGGGGACAATTTGGCTCCAGCATGGAGTGGACCGCAGGATTACTACCTGCACTCTTTCACCTCTCTCCCTATATATATATATATTATATATATATTATATATTATATATATATATATATATATATATATATATATGTGTGTCTATATATATTCTATGTCTATATATATTCTATGTCTATTTATATATATGTTTATATATGTGTCACATAAAGTGTGTGCGTGCACGTGTGTGTCTGTATCCGTGTGTGTGTGTGTGTGTGTGTGTGTGTGTGTGTGTGTGTGTGTGTGTGTGTGTGTGTGTGTGTGTGTGTGTGTGTGTGTGTGTGTGTGTGTGTGTGTGTGTGTGTGTGTGTGTGTGTGAGCACACCTGTCTATATGGGTAGCCCGTTACTCGGCCACAGGTCACAGAGGCAATAGAGGAGGATCGAGGGGCTGTGACAGTCGGGGTTAAAGGTGACAGTCAAGAGAAGGGGTTGAGGTTTTCAATGTAAACAGAAGGAGGGATGGATGCTGCTCTAGGGAACCTAGAACCATGCTCATTCTAACACAGAACATCGCTTTTGAGAGAAGGTAGATCGTATTTGAACTAAAACTGCGAGTGTTGGAAAGAAGCATATAGCGACCAGTACTGGAACTAAACACAAAACAATCAGTACTCGAATTGAACACCTTATGACACGCCAAAAGCAATATCGGGGCATGAACCTTCTCCATGATCTTTTAATGCTCACATAAGTGTATAATCCATCAGAAAAGCTCTGTAATAGCAACCACTAGCAATGAGGTGCACTGAGCAGGGTATCATACAGCAAAGAAAACACACACTGAACTCGTCGGTTGAACGCTCTGCTACTTGGCAAGGGGAAGGAGGTAAAGTGTGTTCTTGGGGTCCTACATATTTCATGTCTAGATAAATGGTTGTTTTTCTCCTGTGTACCACAGAAAGGGTAAATCAGGTGAGGAAACGAGCATATCTAACACACATCCAAAAATAACCATAGCCAAATCTATAGTTGGTCAAATGCTTTGCTGGTTCGCACTGTATATAGTAATCATAAATTGTTTTTGCTGTGTATTTAAGATACATTAGTCAACTTTAAGGATCTGTACAGTTTATATACTAAATACATCTAAAATTATATTAAGTTGTTTGATATTATTGGAAACTTAATCACAGTAAAATGGATGAAAATAGAGAACAACGCAACTAATGAATAACAAATACAATGCGAACGATATCTGTTCTGTTAACGCAACAAGATCAGAACCATAATTGAGGTTATCCTTTCTGGAGGGTCAAGTCGCATGGGGATAAGTGCAGAGGTAGGCAGCATTCCTGGCTAGGATACAGGAAGAGACGACATTACAAATAGAGGGGCCCACTCATGCTCAGAGTCTTGACATGCTCATACATGGCTCACACCAGCCTGTGTTTCTACTGCTCACTCTGCGGCAGTGCTCATACAACGCTGACAATCCAGTCTTACATTCCCCTTGATTGAAGACCATTCAAATATGATGTCTGCCGGTTCTTTTTATGAAGCAAGTGACACATAGGCCATAGATTAAAGAATTAGTAATAAAGTAACTGACTGAGGACATTATTAGAATGTCAACCGCAACTAAGGGGATTGTTCTGTACTCAATTTCGAATAAAACTTCACAAATGGAATAAATCCTTCCAATCACTTGAGTAATTGGAACATGTGAAGTCACACAGTCAGTGTGAGTGCAGTCAATTGGGTGGAGTAGCCATGCATGATAACCAAGTATCGCTCTGAAGACCCCCTGCAGACTGATCCACGGGACCACCACTACAGGCGGGTCAAGTCAGGTGCCATAACAGAGACACTCACTCATCTGTCTCCTTGACGACAAAGATGTGCCGGCGTGCGCCTTGCTGCCCTGGAAACAACATACAGCGACACACACGGGGCGACCAATGAGGAGACAGAAAGGGGATGAAGAGACACAGTATTGTTAGATACAGTAGGAAGAAGTCATATATACTGTATATATATACAAATATATATAAATAAAATACCTCAACACATTTGACAGTGTGTTCCAGACAGCAGACAACCCTTGAAGTGATCAGTCATTGATCAGACGGATTCAAACGAGAGCGCCAAGCATTAGCCACGTGACTAGCATAGTCTTTCAAGATTCTTCTCTGTGGTTCGGCATGTGAGAGTGAAATCATTCTGGGGTGTGGTATAAGGAAAAATTGATGATGATGAATAAAATATGGCTGCCTTTTCACTTTTTCGTGCGCCAATACAAAACACACTATGGACGTGCGCGCGCACACGCGCACACGCACACACACACACACACACACACACACACACACACACACACACACGTGCGCTTGTATTAAAAAAATGCTTACAAGGAAACACATGCACACACAAGTTATGGGCAGTGTAGAGTTCTGAACAGAGGTCCTAACGCACTGCATCATGGGTTCGAAGAGGGGAGAGGCGAGAGGAGAGGGTAGGGCAGAGGAGAGCAGAGCCATGTAAGGAGCTGTATTAACAATGAGGAAGCTCTGACCTATTGCGAAAAAGAGGAAAAGGGTCATGGAAGAGCGATGACAGAAAGATGAGGGGAAAGATGTGGGAAAAGAAGCACAGAGTGGCGGTAGAAGAGAAGAAAAAGCAGGACAAGAAAGATGGATAAGAAAAGAATGACAGTAAAAAGGGAGAGAAAAAGAAAGGATTGAGAAATGGGGACATGAAGATAGAGCGCATGGGGGGAAGGAGAGGTGGAAGATCAGGGAGGGGAAAAGAGATATGAAGATGGCGGGTTGAGGGGTGAATGAAAGCTCAGGGCAGAGCAGCCAGGGGATTAATAAGAGCCAAATACATATTTTGGAGGAAAAAAAAAAAAAGTACGAAAAAAATAGATCTGTTACGGTTTGGACAGTAAAAAAAGACAATTAAAAAAAAGGACAGAGATACTACTGCAACAGAAACGACAGACGTCCAAGAATACAGAGCTAAGTAGGGCGAAAAAGTGACACTCATCTCTCTTCAGCCAGGGCAGAAAGTAATCCAGTTTACAGGGCCCACATAGATGCTACCAGCAACACATTCCTTCTCTCTCTCACTCTCTCTCTCTCTCTCTCTAACTTCCTGTCTCTGCCTCCAGCCCTCTTTCTCGTTCATCCACAGCGGAGGAGAGTACAGCTATGAAAAGCACAGACGAGACACATTCACATGATCTATGTCATCATACATATTGATGCAGGCTTTCCCTGCCCTGCAGCCAAGCTATATAAAGCTTCAACAAATGGTCTTCATAAAAGTGTGCGGCCCCTGCATAAGGCTAGCCACGGCTATGCTAACACATGTCAGTTCCGCAACTCCTGCATTCTGCTGCTGCCATTGCACAGAGAGCAAGACTGCAGGCAGATTCTGAACCCCAACGGCCTTTGAGCCATTGGTTCTGACTTGCTTAAAAATATACACACTATATATATATATACGGTATACATAAATATACAAGCCCCTGTCAGCTTAAGTGTTTTTCAAACAATGCTTGACATTAGTCTGTGTTTTTTGCCTCTTCCTTTTTTGGCAGTTTAGCAATCAAGTGAATACCGGTGACGCACTCAGAAATCTCGAGTGAAAATACTGCTGGGCATTACTGGTCTAACAAAGTAGAGCAAAGGTAATCAGTCTTACATGTGCCATGGTCTTTGAGTTTTTTCAATTCCATTTTGTGCCATTCGAAGGATAACGGATGACCCATAAGAGCTATTTTCATAAAGCCCTTATCACATTATAGGAGGCCGTTATGAGATGGCAATGGGTATCAAACCTTTATTATGAAAACATTGTGAGAAAGATCACTCAAAATCTTTATCCTACCCCCTTTAAAAAAAGTGCATCCTCATTATTTAGAGCAAAAAAGAACCCACTGGGTTCTAAACTGAATGGGGAAAAAAAACTTGAATCCCACTTAACACAGACTGAAGTGAGCTTTCAGTCTGTGTGAACTGAATTCAATATAGAACTGACCCAATTAGTGAACAGAAAATGACCTACAATTTTCACAATTTTGTGAGAGATGCATGCATTTAAGGCCAATTTATAGTTAATCTAATAAGCCAACTTGAGTGATGTTCTAGAGGACCTCTGCAGGTGTTTTTGTATAGCACCCACACTTGGCAGTTTGGACTTGCGGAACCGTGTCAAAGGCTGTGTGTGTATCCTTGCAACTGAAGGGAACATGTCCGCTAACTGCACACGCATGCATATCATCATGTATCATATGTATGCATGCGTGCACATCCATGTACACATAGACACACTGGGGTTTGTGGTACTGAACAAGATTTGTTATGAGATTAATACAGTAAATGCTGAGTATTCTTAGGGTCACGGATATGCTAGCAGGAGCACCAGGGCAGTGAGTTTGTCTGTTTGTTTTACCAAGCAACCATTTGTAACACCTAACTGTTTCTATTTACACTAATAAAAGAAAAAGTGGAATTCCGGAAAGGCACCCAGAGGCCTTGTATGTGTGTGTGTGTGTGTGTGTGTGTGTGTGTGTGTGTGTGTGTGTGTGTGTGTGTGTGTGTGTGTGTGTGTGTGTGTGTGTGTGTGTGTGTGTGTGTGTGTGTGTGTGTAGGTGTAGGTGTGTGTGTAGGTGTGTGTGTGTGTGTAGGTGTGTGTGTGTGTAGGTGTGTAGGTGTGTGTATGTGTGTGTGTATGTGTGTGTATGTGTTTGTGTGTGTCTGTTTATCTGTGTGTGTCTGTTTCTCTCTGTGTGTGTCTGTTTCTCTCTCTGTGTGTGTGTGTGTGTGTGTGTGTGTGTGTGTGTGTGTGTGTGTGTGTGTGTGTGTGTGTGTGTGTGTGTGTGTGTGTGTGTGTGTGTGTCTCATGTGTGTGTGTGTGTGCCTTGTCTCTCTCTGTGTGTGTGTTGTGTGTGTGTGTGTGTGTGTGTGTGTGTGTGTGTGTGTGTGTGTGTGTGTGTGTGTGTGTGTGTGTGTGTGTGTGTGTGTGTGTGTGTACAAATATCCACATGATAAAACACCCCTGTTCTCAGAGCTTGCTCTACTAACAAGTTGTCAACTTGTAGGAAGACGAATCAAGGCGTTGGTGTTAAAAAACTTGGCACAGAATCAATCGATGCACACAATCACAGGAGCAGGAAAAGATTGAGGAGAAATAAGGTAAAAAGAGACAAAGAAACAAACCCCATCTGTACTCTCTATCTTTTTGATCCTACCATTTTTTGCTCAAAAGATAAGACCGGTCTTTTGAGGATTCAGAAACCTTATAATAAAGCACAAGGAGTTTAAAATGATGCCTTGGTTTCTTGCGAAACCAAGAATAGTCAGAAAATAGTTAAAATAGTTGTATGTGTTTACCAAAGGAAATAAGACCTTGACCAATTAGTAAACACTTCCTCTCCACTTTGCCTTTTCTGCACCAGCCAAAGTCACAACAAGGCCAGGGTAATGAGATTTGTGGTCTTTGGAAAGTGTTCTTGCTAATAAAAAGCGGTGCTCAAGATGGGCGATCTTAAACGTGGGGGAAGCAGGAAAGGCTTGTCCCTAGAGTGTTTCTGAAGAGGAGAGACAAGGATAAGAGAGATGATGATAGTAGAGACGAGCAGAAGAGAAGAGGAGAGCAGGAGAGGAGAGACAAGGATAAGAGAGATGATGATAGTAGAGACGAGCAGAAGAGAAGAGGAGAGGAGAGACAAGGATAAGAGAGATGATGATAGTAGAGACGAGCAGAAGAGAAGAGGAGAGGAGAAGAGGAGGAGAGACAAGGATAAGAGAGATGATGATAGTAGAGACGAGCAGAAGAGAAGAGGAGAGGAGAAGAGGAGAGGAGAGACAAGAATAAGAGGGGATGATAGATGAAGAGACGAGTAGAGAAGAAGAGAAGGGAGGAGGCGAGAAAAGGAGGATAGAGAAGAGAAGATGATGATATGAGAAGAAGAGAGGAGAGGAGAGGAGGAGAGGAGAGGAGAAGAGAGAAGAGAAGAAGAGAGAAAAGAAGATATAAGACAGAGGGTGAGAAAAGAGAAGCACCCAAACTTCTGGAGGGCTGACTTTGTGTACTTTGAGGAAGACATGAAAAGCTGCAGTAGGACTTGGGAAAGGAGGAAGATGCTCCAAAAAAAAAAAGAAAGGGGAATGGGTTTAGTGTGTTTAAACGCACTCGCTTCCGTGCGCGCTTGCGTTAGTGTGCACGTTTGGGTGCGTGTGTTGGGTGGTGGCTATGATGGTGGGCCTGGGTTGACCTCCTGAAACGGTAGAAGCGGTAGAAATAGCTGCCCCACTTGTAGACACACTTTCCGTCACTATAGCGGACTGTCCTCAAAGCACGGGACTGGGGTAACCTATATAGGTCTGCGCTGCAAGAGAGAGTGATATAGAAATGGAGGGAGAGAGAGGGAGGTGGGCTAAAAACCAGGCCACTCACGCTGTAAGCTACTGCTGAGTAAAGTCACCTGCGCCGCTAGCTGCTCAGTGCTAACGGACAGCCAGCTGCTCCTCTAATTAACAGCACATCCACTCAGGGGAACGGAGCATAAGGAGGAATAGATAGCCGCGGACTGGTCCTACAATAAATAGCAACGCCATACGGTGCGACCACAGCCCCGGCTTTCTAATCAAGGAGCTGTGGTGAAGGCAAGGTTACCCTGTCCCCCAAACCCCTCTCCCTCTCTGTGTCCCTGCGGTCTTTGTAATCACAGTGTCCGGTAAGTAACGCTGATTAGGGGCCAATATCGCTGGCGGACTGTAATGAGTGCGGTTCGATCAGTGTGGTTGTGTCGGCTGCTTCCAGGACCGTTTGCAGCTTGGCGGTTACAGGTTGGGGTTCGTCGTTATCACTCTCTCAGCGCTTGGAGTTTCAACTGTTAAGGAGAGACTGCTGTCGATCTACTCTAGCCAATTAGGATGGAGGAATATTGGCTCCAGACACCGTATCATGTCTTTGGCTGAAGTACGTAAGTTAAGTTTTAAAGAATGAAACTGAATTTATCTAGATTACTAGCCAGACAGGGCCAGACCAATTTGCAAATGTGTATTAGTCTAGAACCTCTAGGATCCCGTTTTGATTTTCAAGGGGCGTTATCAACAGGCGTAGAGCAAAATGCCTCTGTATGCAATTGGATAGACCTAAAGCCAATCAGAGCAATGAAACATTTGAGACATCAGTGTGAGCCATCCAATAGGGCACTGTGTAAACATTGTAATGTCATCTTATACTCAGAGCAAAAAAAACATGAGCCTGCAGCTAGTTGCCCGGCTACTAGATTACTGGCAATTATTCAGATATTCTCCAAAATTGCAGACCGAACAAAAAAAGTCATACATACCTACATACACACTGGTAAGTACACAGGACACATTAGACTGAATGAGAGGCAAAGCGGTTGGCAAATAGTTTACCAACTCAGGCCAAGAAAGTTCAATTTAAGAACTGAATGCCAGAGCTCTTAAGAGCAACAAGATAAATAATAAAGGATTAATGCTGTCTGAGACATTGCCACACAGAGCCACACACAGAAACACCCAATAATGGGTGAATTATACTGTCTGCATCCTAAATGGGACCTATTTGACAAAACTTACCCGGACACGTTCAAAAGGAGTTTTATTGATGATATAATACAAGACTAATGGCTTCGGGAGAGCGGGAAACAGAGAGACATAGCGAGAGAAGGTGTGTGCATTTGTCTGTGGGAGAGTGATAGAGAGAGCAGGAGAGGACAAACCCATGAATTTTCTTGCATTAGTCTCCAAACTAGCAAACTAGCAATTACTCGAAGCCATTTCAATCTGTATTCGGGAAAAAAAATTGCATTAGGCAGTAAAGGCGCCAGGAAGAGATTTTAAGCAGTAATAGAGTGCTTGTGTATGTGTGTGTGGTCCGTTTGAGTATGTGTATGAGAGAGACTAAAGTCCATTCCATAACTAGTGGGAGATGGTGTATGACAAAAAAGAAAAGAAAAAGACAAACAGGCTTTACGAATAACCATAGTCATGGAGAGTGGAGATAGCAAGTGAAGGAGAAGAAGTGCTGAGAGACAATGAGTGAGGCTAGATAAGTGATTCATCTCAAGACTAAAAAAATCTATCGACCTCAATTCCTTTCTGAGAGCAACATGTTTTCAAACAAGGAGAGTGGAACTTACACTCAATATCTCAAAAGGGTAAAAACTGCTTAAAATGGTTGGATTTTATTGTCCCTGTCATAAGTAAAAAAGAAACAGTGTTTGTGCACTAAATCAATAGAAGCAATATTAGCAGATAAAATAAAGAACATCTGTGGTTGTAAAAATTGTGTAGTTTACATTCAAGTCTATGTTTTGTTTGACAGTTTTAATTCTTAGCTTGAGTGGGTACGATTTTATGCTCAAAATCAAACTCTATTATCCCTAGGGCATGTGGGCATAATGCACTTCCTTTTATGTATGGAATGCGTGTGTGTGTGCCTGTGTGTGTGTGTGCCTGTGTGTGTGCCTGTGTGTGTGTGTGTGTGTGTGCCTGTGTGTGTGTGCCTGTGTGTGTGTGTGTGTGTGTGTGTGTGTGCCTGTGTGTGGTGTGTGTGTGTGTGTGTGTGTGTGTGTGTGTGTGTGTGTGTGTGTGTGTGTGTGTGTGTGTGTGTGTGTGTGTGTGTGTGTGTGTGTACACTATACAAGATCAGTGCACAGTGTATCTGTTCTCCTACACAATGACAAAGCTTTAGCCCCATGACAGTATTTCCTGTCATCTTTAGGCACGGCAGCGATAACATAGAAAAAGGACTGCATTGTCCAGAAGCAGAGATGATGTCAAAACGACTTGAAAAGAGAAATTAAATAAAAATTAATAAATAAATCACAAAGGAAGCAAGGGACACAAACCCCCAAACTTTCGCTACTGTTTCCGTAATAGGTGGCCATTTTTAGACAGTCATCCATTAAGTCCACTGCGTTCCCAAACTGTCAGCCCCTGGCGCAGCCAAAGAGGCCATG
This sequence comes from Melanogrammus aeglefinus, assembly GCA_900291075.1. Classification (NCBI taxonomy): domain Eukaryota; kingdom Metazoa; phylum Chordata; class Actinopteri; order Gadiformes; family Gadidae; genus Melanogrammus; species Melanogrammus aeglefinus. The sequence goes on along the minus strand of OLKM01000276.1, from coordinate 114,116 downwards.
TCAACTGAGAGGGAGGGGGTTGTGTTCATGGCAGCCCCTTCTCCTCGTACACTGGTGAGCAATATTAATGTCAGAAATGTATCTATTTTGAGATAAATAGGTACAACCCGATGGATTAGAAGCAACTTTTCTCTTCCTTAAAGCTTCTGCAGGTGCAAAGCGAGATGTGCCACCATGAACCGAAGAAGAGAAGAAAGGAGGAATAGGAGAGAAAGCAGGATAGGAAAGTAGGAAGGAAGAGAGGGAGAAAGGAAAGGAAGAAAGGAAGGATGGACGGTCGGAAGTGGGGTGAGGGAATCAACGATGAGGCAAATAAAGTGAATGCACTCAAGGGGGAAAACATCGGGAAAAGAAGGACCTCGAGAATGTAAAGGTAGCAGAGAGAGGAAAATTGATGGCCTGTTCTGTTTCAGCATATAAAGGTTGCTTGTTAAAAATTAAAAGCAATAGTTGCAGTAGAGGGAATGGATGGAGAGGAAGTAGGAAGAAGAGAACAGAAGAGAAAAATAACATGATCTATCCGTATTAAGAGAGGTGTACTCTTTTCAAATAATGGCCACATCTTCATGTTTTGTATGTGCCTTTCTCTCTGTGTGTGTGTGTGTGTGTGTGTGTGTGTGTGTGTGTGTGTGTGTGTGTGTGTGTGTGTGTGTGTGTGTGTGTGTGTGTGTGTGTGTGTGTGTGTGTGTGTGTGTGTGTGTGTGTGTGTGTGTGTCAGGTGTGTGCAGGTGTGTGTGTGCAGGTGTGTGCAGGTGTGTGCCTGTGTGGGTAGGTGTCTGTGTGTAGGCCTGTGTGTGTGTGCCTGTGTGTGTGTGTGCGCAGGTGTGTGCCTGTGTGTGCAGGTGTGTGCCTGTGTGGGTAGGTGTGTGTGTGTGTGCCTGTGTGCGTGTGTGTGTGTGTCTGTGTGGGTAGGTGTGTGTGTGTAGGCCTGTGTGTGTGCGTGTGTGTGCGCCTGTGTGTGCGCCTGTGTGTGTGCGCCTGTGTGTGTGTGTGTGTGCGCGCGCGCGTGCGCGTGTGTGTGTGCACGTGCTTGTCTATAGCTCACCTCGGGGCCGGTGTGTTCTGTCTGTGTCGTGCGGTCAGTCGTTTGGCAGTCCTTCGTCCTCAGGGCAGCTTTGGCACTCTCCTGCACACACACCACAAACACACAACCCCGCCCCCCCCCATCAGTCATGTCCGCTCAGCTTCGCGTTTCAACCTCTGTGCCACACCCATTCAAAACTACACCCTCAGCCCCAAGCGAAAAAAAATGTCTAAAAGAAAAAAAGTCAAACACTAAAAGGCTCAACATTACCCCTGACACCAGCACCCACCCGCCCACCGCCCCCCCTCTCACCACTTCCCCTGGATATCGAACAGGTCATAAAGCAGTTCCGAGATGCACAGAAGCTCTGTCGCTGCCAGATATTGGCCCTGGGTCTCTCCAGAAAGTGCAGCAGAGGAGAGGGACTAATAAAAACGGTGACAGGCCCAGCGGGCCGGCCGTGAGGTTTTTCCAGCTGCTAATTCATGGGCTCTCAGTGTGAGGTTTAAAGACTGGCATCCTCCAGCGAGCCAAAAATCAATCCAAACCGGATCCATACTTTGGCCTCACCTCTGACTGATAGTTTTTTCTTTCAGGTGGACTGAATTCCCACTGCCTCATGGGAATCAGAGAGAGTGAGAGAGCGAGAGCGAGAGAGTTAAGATTTAAATACATGGAAAAGGAGCTGGATAGAGACAGTGAGTTAGAGAGATTGAGCAAAGATTCGAAGGGTGAGATTGAGAGTAAGAGGGATACAGAGAGAGAGAGAGAGAGAGAGAGAGAGAGAGAGAGAGAGAGAGAGAGAGAGAGAGAGAGAGAGAGAGAGAGAGAGAGAGAGAGTTAGAGCGAGAGAGTTAGAGCGAGAGAGTTAGAGCGAGAGAGAGAGAGCGAGAGCGAGAGAGCGATAGAGCGAGTTAGAGCGAGCGAGCGAGAGAGTTAGAGCGAGCGAGAGAGAGAGAGAGAGAGAGAGAGAATAACAATTCCCCTCATCCTTTGCTGCCGGCCCTCAGGGGCCAGGGTTTTAAGAAGAAATATGTGCCGGTTATTAAATATTCAGAGGGTTTCTTAATGAATTACCATTATTTAACAAAATAACTCAAAACAGGTGTTGCGGGAGCACAAAAAGTGATGAGCATGCGTTAGATTCCTCCTCTGACCTTCACCTTAACACTGCGCACATTACAATGAGCCCCTCATAACAGGCTGGCTTCAACGCCGAGTTACAATCTAAAACTGTTGATTAGTCACGGTTGGAGGAAGGGCGCACCGGGGGGAGGGGGGACGGGGGGAGGAAGTGTTCCATGACAAAAAGTTGCCGTTGGAGCGCAGTACTTCACCGGGGAGAGCTGGCATAGGTGGGGGGACTCATAAAACGTGACAGCTCTTGCTTGGCGGCCAGCATGGAGGTCCTTCTAGGAGAAATAATTAAGGGCTCTTCACTGGCAGATTTTACAGAAGGTACGGGGAGGAGACGAGCAGTGGGAGTGCGAGGGAGAGAGAGAAAGAGAGCGTGCGATGAGCTGCCCTTTCCAATGTGAAATGCCGCATCTTTATAGCGACTATAGCCACACTACGCATTTCTCCTCTTTTGGATATGGGAAACAACCAACTGACTGACTCAATCCCACATAAAACCCAGCTCCTCAGACTAAACCGCAGCCGGAACCTCCGCGTTCAGGTGTCTATGAACCTCACGTTCCAGATGTAACACCTTAACACAGTTAACACAATGAAACACAGGGTTACGTATTCAAACAATTGCTTGGCGGGTACTTTTACAGTCTTGCATTTAATTTGGAGCCTTTGAAACACACACGTAAAAGTAAAGGGAAGTGTTAGACATTTAGAAGCCATTTTCATCCATGCGATTTACAGCAAGTGTTTTGTAGTCTCCTTAATTAGCAGGTAGGTGTTTGGCATCTTGCTAAAGGAGGCAGTATGGGAACACTGCGGAAATTGGGGATCGAACCAAGAACCTATCGGCTGGAAGTCGAACATCTGAGCCACTACACATTCTTACCTCTTACTGTAAAGACCTCAACATTTGGCAGAAGGCACGGACCAAAGAAGCCTGGATTGTGCCCCAAATTGAGATTTGACTTGACTCGAGTGCAAGGTCAGGTACAATCCATCAGTGATTTCATAAGCCATTTCGGGCTAGATAGTTCTGGCCATTACCAAATTCAGGGAGAATATTTCTACAAAATAAATGTTTTTTATTTCAGATAACAACAGCACCACACCTAATTTTGTCCCGTTGGCATGCTGTGTATCCCACGGAAACAACAGCATAAACTTGTTACTCAGCAACTCAATAAATGTAGCAAGGGCCGTTGAAATATGGGGTGAGCTTTTTGATTTTTTTCCTTGTGTTGTTAAACACCGATATATATATGACCATGCCTCTTCAAATGACACTTGTGGTAACAATAACTGAAACGAATTCTTCACTCTTCAGGCATCGCAAATATATTCTCTGTTTTAATTTCAACGGCCTTGATAGTATTTATAATTTCCCCTATCTTACGATCAGCATTCAGGCCGTGGTACTTCGGGTTAGTTTTGAAAGTACATCCTGTTGTAACAAATCTGCGGATGGAGATGGGACAAGGGCCTTATATTCCTAAGCGGAGTAGCTTGTATGTGATGGCAGGGCTGTGGCAGCACAGACAGATGCCTGGATAGGGATTCACACTGTTGGCATGGGAACACATAGCTCGTAGTGAGCAACCAAATTCCTGGTAGATTCTCAATGCTTATACATCTCCATCTAAATCTGTGCGCCGATGTGACGGTGACTTGTTAGTGATGGGAGGCGTGTGCGCATGTGTGTGAAAGACTGATAGTCACAGACTCGTGCCCTGAGGAGCAGATATTTAGGGGTTTTACTAGTGAAGAAGGAACAAGAGATAGCAGAGAAATGGAGAGAAGCTTCTCAGAAACAGAAAAAAGAAAGAGTTGCTGCTGCTGAAAGGCAGGAGGATGAAGAGGAGGAGAAGGAACAGGAAGAAGACGAGCCGGAGGAGCAGGAGGAGCAAGAGGAATATTGTAATTTGGAAGATAGTGAAAGCAAATTGTAAATAAAGAAAAAAGATATGATGAAACAAAACACCCTACCTTTTGCAGGTTACTAAAGCCCGGTTCAGATCAAAGATTTCCAATGAGAAAAAATGGTTTCAGGAGATGGTAGCTGTGTTACTATTACTTTGCGTCTGAAGCCATTGCATGGAATCTCAAGAGATTTAGGTTTTGGAACATATTGACCTTATTAAAGTATCTACACTGGTATTTACACATTGCTGGAAATGAATCACAACTGTGACTTGTTTGTGCAACACAAAACTTAAGACATGTAAGCCTTATTTTCAAACAGGAAATCATCACAATGTACCAACAAGAAATATCCCCCCTTTCA
>OLKM01000276.1:27177-107177 GCA_900291075.1 Melanogrammus aeglefinus | reverse complement strand
ATATTGCAAGACATGAGAGTGGGAGAAAGGTGTACAAGGAGAGATGCAAGAGTACCGCAAGAGTGTTGTGGGAGAGGAGAACGTTAAAGGGTTGAGGTATAGGAAGATAGAAAGAAAGGGGAGAATGACAGGCAGACTGAATGACATTGTTCTTCAAGTACAAAAAAGAGAGAGAGAGAAAGCGAGGGAGCGAGGGAGAGATATACAGTAGAGGTTGAGGACAGAGCCAGCCTGAGGCAGGGCGGGGTGGTCTCAAACAAGCAGGCCGTAGGGAGCCATCGAGCTGAAGGACATACGCACAGGAAGAGAGGCAGGGAGACGCACCCTAGTGCTGTGTAGGCATACTCCACCCAACCTCTTATGATGGTGCATACGACTCTCTCCCTGAACCCTATAGCATCCCCACTAACACACAATAGGAAAAAAAAACTCCATCTGAACATATCATCAAAACCAACATTCCCTATGTAAGGTCGAAAATCAATACAGATCTATTTTACGCATACACAACTATTCATTGTCTAATGTGTTTATAATGTCCCCTGCTGCCCACTGAATACTTTACAAAGCACATTCTAACAGGGGGTAGGAGGGCAGAGCAGATTGAGGTGCATCGGGAATGACAGGGGTCAAGGTATTATTCTATGACTTATTATGCATGGCACAGGGGTGCCGCCGAGGATTGTTATATTTTTTTTCGCCGAAAGTTTAAGTATATCCTCCAGAAGATATCCTTGATGAGAGTTTAAACCATCTTTTTTCTGAGGAATTCAACAACAAAGACAGTTTGAAGGGAAAGAACAAAAGAATGAGTCCACAGGGCTATAATATAACACTTTTCCCTAATGCAGAATGTGTCAGACAAGATAATTTTATGCATTGTAAATTCCAAACATGGTTAAAATCCCTTTTGCAAATGGGTGGGTCAAAAGTAGATGCCTCTAAAGAATAGTGAGAAAAACTGCATAATGAAAAAGTCACCAGACACCAAAACATGAAACATTACGAATATACAATTAAAATTTACAACATTAACATACGATTATTTTCCATGATTAGTAATAAGGTAATGCTACCCTAGAAAACATAACTGTGACATTTTGATTGTGAACTGGAACCAGTAACATGTTGTTTGGGATCAGCCTATTACAATATAAATAAATGCTCTTGTTTACTAAAAAGACCCCATTACATTCAACATACAGCATGTGCATGCATTGTGAGAGTACAATGCAGGGAATGCAATGCTCTGTTTTGTCCAGCTTTTTCGCTTTCCTTTTAAGACATGACTTGGGACACGACTTAACAGAGCTTAAAAAGCCATGTGTTATCATGCAGTTGGTGAAGAGGTCTTACACAACTAAGGAGAATACACACATAAACTGAGTGGTTGTGATAGCTAGAGAGAGAGAGCGCGTGCAAGAGCGAGATAGAGTGAGAAAGAGAGTGAGGGTGAGGGTGAGAGCGAGAGTAAAAAGGGGGAGGCATTTGACAGACAACTGACTGAAATGTTACATTCTCCCAGTAGACCACACAAGGCCCAATACCAAAGTGCTGGATGTTTAGGTGACCTTCACACGATGACATGCACTAGCACTTTTATTAAAGCCTGAGTGATGTCATTTCGGTTATTGCCATTGTATGAACAAATGTCACATGAGCACATGTTCCGTGGTACCCTGAGACGTGATATGCGGTTCAAATAAGCCCAGAGCTCCTTCTCCCTGCTTACCCTGAGTTCAACCTTTTCCATCCCTTGTTTCACCCTACCTCATAGAGAAGAGGGCCACACTGCCACTCCAGCGACAGACTGTCTCCCGGTCAAACCATTCCAGGCAAAACCGAAACCCTTCTCTGAAGTTTACCTTTAGGCCTCCTTGAGCAAAATGCCTTACCTCTACGTGCTCCATTATGACATGGGTCTAAACGTCACTTGCTTGGAGAGTATCCAGGAAAACAGAATAGCAAAACGGAATGGTAATTTTTCTGTTAGGCTTTAATGTCCTCAGCGTTCATATACTGGAAGCACATTCAATAATATTTTTCCCTGCCATCTTAACCAACGTTCAGATACCTAGAACCTAGAAAAGAAAATGGTGGTTGAGGAAAAGTCTACGCGTGGGTTTTCTTTTTCTAATGTCGCTGCACTGAGGATCATTTCTGACAGGTGCAGGGGGTTCTGCACTGCCTATTTATAACAAATGGCCAAAGGAATGGACATAAATCTGCTCCAAAGTCATTTCACTCTTAAACCTGTGTTCCACAGATTTTAGAGGTGTGATATGAATTTAAGGATTTGAAATGTAAAATGACTACATTTTGCTTGCCCCGCCCAAGATAACTTTCTTTGTTGGAACAGTCCATCAAGCTGCCTCCTAATGCCTGACACTGGGAAAAACACAGGAAATAACTTCTGGGGTATTGTGAATACTTTGAAAGGTGTTAGATTTCAGCTTATTTCTAAACTGTACCTCCTGCTGGAGGTACATGGTCTTCAAAGGCAAGTCCTGTGACTGGTCGATGGTGTCCATATCATATTCAGTTTGGCCTGAGTGCAGCAAATAACATTCGAAGAAGCGCTCGTTGAACTGGTCCAGACTCTCGTCTTCCTTCTGCAAACAACGTGTGATTGTTGTCCAGTTGACCTGTGCCTTGGAGTGCTTTTGGATCCACGCCTTTATGGCCTCCCATCCCTTCTCTGGTCTCATTCCGTCTTCTCCAAGGGCATCTTCCACCTCGTATCGAATTCGGATGCACTCAGTGCTGCTCAGGTGTTTGAACAAAATAGCAAGCCCATCGTAGGGGTGGAGTTCGTACAGAAGCATCAGTTGTTTCAGTTTCATCCATGGCTGTAGGCCTGCTCTCTTTGGGTGGTCGATCTCTGCACTCCATTTTTCGATGTTCTTCGGGCTGGAGGGTTCATAGAGGATTGTGCGTCCCTCAGCGCTTTCTATCTTTTTCAAGGGCCTGAGGTTACCTATTTCGTCTTTCTCATCAACCTTGTTCAGACAGGCAATGCTCACTGCCCTCTTGTGGGCAGACTTGCGAAGACGCTCTCTTTCTTTGTCTTCTTCTTCACTCTCCTCTTCCTTGGATGTGGTCTTGATTGCGCCTCCCATCACGCTGCAGTGCGGTTGTATGTTGTCATCAAATCCTCCAATGCGTGATTCATTCTTAGTCACTGCTCCAGGCCTCACCTGGGAGAATTGTTGTAGTGGGGGGTTCGGATGCAGAAATTGTTGTGGGATGGAGGAATGTGGTGTGACAGGGGAGAATTGGGGAAATTGTTGTGAAACACACAGAGTGTGTTGAGCAGGGGGAAAATGCTGTGGGATCTGGATCGCATCATGATTAGCATAGTCAGGTGGGGCAGATGGATTTCCCTTCCGTGGCACGTGGGGGGTACTGCAGATGACCGGGTACTCGCCTACAAAGCTGTTGACGGCTGAGAACACTGTGACTTGACTCCTGTAAACCACCAGGTGGCGACGATGGCTGCATCGGGAAGATGTATTCCCCTTCTGGGCCACACGATGGCAGTGTGGGGTACATGCGACCATAGACTCCCAAAACTCCTCCTCCGTTTCCTTGGTCACCCCCCTTTGGGGGCCCTGAGTCGAGAGGGCGGGCCGCTATCAGTCCTTCTCTGACTAGCGTCTGGTGTAGGTCTCTCTCCCGAGTCAATTCATCCTTTAACAAACGAATTTCATCGGCAAGCAGTTTGATTTGCTCTCTTGTCTTTTCCAGAGCATCTTCATAGTGAGCAATTGTCTTTTCCAATTCATCTCTCCTTTTGTTGCTGACATGCTTGATAAAGTAGCGCTTACACTGAGACAATAGTAACAACCCAACTGGTTCACTTCGTCTAGTCTTCTTGACCCAGTCTTTGAAAACCTTCCAGATCGATTCCTTTGGCCAGCGTTTAGTTTGGGGGTCCATCGTTATCTCATATGTTATGCGAAGTTTATTTTCCATTCCTTGCAAATCATGTCTGTCGTTGAAGAATCTAGACAGAGTCTCACTAATTGAATAAATATCAATCTCTCTAACCTCCACTTCAAAAGAATCTTGTTTCTTTCGTTCGGTTCGGATTGCATTGGGACTTTGATTGCTATCTTTTTCCTCCCCCTCTTCCTTCTTCTTGCCTTTACCTTTCGGCATTTTTTCTATCTTTTTCTATCTGTAAAGTAACTAAAACTAGCGACCAATCGCTGCTTAGAAAGAAACAAATAGACGCCTCCCTCTGAGCTCGGTATGCCAACAACAGATGATGGCACACTTTTCCCTTCTTCTATTAAAACAATATATGTGATACCTCGGCGGGGATCAAAACAACATAGCACAAACAAAAACTCTAGCGATTCATGTAACCTCACCAGTGAATTCAATACAAATACGGTTTCACTTTCCTGTCCAACAAGTCGTAAAACAAAAGCCCTGAGCAAACCAGCTTAAGTTATATTCAGGACACGTATCAACATTGACAAACTAGCAAAGATGAACAAATCACTTGAATGACATGCTATTACAATATTCCAGGACTCAAACCCAGACCAAAGGCCTTAATCAACATATTCCAGGACTCAAACCCAGACCAAAGGCCGTATTCAACAATTCCAGGACTCAAACCCAGACCAAAGGCCTTAATCAATATTCAACAATTCTAGGACTCAAACCCAGACCAAAGGCCTCAACAACATATTCCAGGACTCAAACCCAGACCAAAGGCCGTATTCAACAATTCCAGGACTCAAACCCAGACCAAAGGAACAAACAATAGTTTCATATGGCGTATATTCAGTGATTACACAACCTCTTAATCACTAATGCAGGTCCTCACTTCGTCAAGCTCTTAATGACACAACTTCATTACTCAGCAAATGTAGTGCAGCCTAATAGTAAAACAAATAATAATAATCACAGTTATGTGTGTGTAGATTATTTTAAGATTACTTTCTTGTTCTTTTTCTCTTGGTCGAGAGTGTGGAATGAGATTCAGTCACCGTTTGATTCCCACGTGGTGCATAGAGATGCGCTGGTTCAGCCGCGTTGTGGATGCGGGTCCCTCGGCAGGGCAGGCGTTGAGACGTCCTCCCAGGCAGGGCGCGCGCTCTTCTCTGTCACAGGGCAATCTTCAGAGGCAATCGTCTTCTCACTCCTCTCTCTTCAAGACGGGTCACGGCACCAAATGTTAGATTTCAGCTTATTTCTAAACTGTTCGGACAGACTCTGCGTTGTGTATTTTCAGTCGTAGTAGTAATTCTTGAAGTCGAAATCAAAACAGCTTGACAGGTTGGAGTAGAGAGTTGAATAGATGGTTTATTCCAGGATGTACAGCGAGATACAGACTTAGGTTGAATAATCTATAGTGGACCCGGTGGTCGATGACTTGTTCCTTGGCTGTCGAAACCCTCTACTCGTCGAACCAAAGGGTTGGGGCGAGTATAATACAAAAAGGGGATAGATGAATAACACGTGAACAGACGCACTCTCCCTTGATAAGGTATCTGGCCCTGGCCATGTCCCGGAGGGCCAGGTTGGTTCGACCTACCCTGACACATAACAATGGCAGAATGTTGGGGATAACACCTTGTATCAGTATGAGAGGCCCTGGCCTGTTCCTAGACTAGAAATGTGAACAATAAGAGAGACACTAAAATACACCAACATTCTACAAAGGCTTTGCTCCTTTGTGGACATACAAACAAACAAAAAGGTGTATTTTTCATTTGAGGAAAATTGAAAAGGTGCCACACTTCTTCCGATGGGAAAAAATACAAAAGAATATAAAAAATGTCACAACCTAGACATAACACGTAGAGGTAGATATCGTCTCACACCAAAGAGACAATACGTCCTGTATTAACATTTCGCTTTGAACAGCAAGTGGAGAGGAACTACCAATGTATTTTCTAATAATTTCTAATCTCACCATCATATATTTACCCGGCACTTCTCGCACATATTGCACCAGCATTCTCTCTGACAAAAAAAGCAAAACAAAAAGAGAACCAAATCACCCTCAATTGCATCAGATGTTGAAAGACGACTTGCACAAAGCTCCTGAGCCGAATGCACTATAAAGGAATGCAGAAAAAGACACCGACGTCTGTTCTTAGCGTCTGTTGTCTTCCCAGCGCTCAGAGAACACGACTAGTTGATGGGCTTTATTGCGCCGTTCTTTTTTGGCTTCTCTCTCTCCCCTCGAGCCAATTTCAATAAAAAGACATCTGGTTCTTCATATTCATCAGAATCATGTGCGGAGCCCTGGTGTGTGTAGGTGCGTGGGCATGTACGTGGGCATGTGCGTGTGTGCGTGCTTGTGCGCGAGTGCGTCATCCTCCACAGGTGAAGGTGAAGGTAGCAGAACATCAGCGCGGACCACTGTGCGCGCAGCGACCCACGCGTTGGGAAGTGGCGCACCTGTGATCAATCAGCTCCATGACGACCGCCAGCCCTGCGTGTTGACAGCGCCGCAACGAAAACACTCACAGGGAAGGGATCATAATGAAAGACATACGTTTAAGCTCTGCACAGATAGGAGAGACCCTGACCCCGCGGCGGAGAAGGCACGCAGGTGATTGTGTGTTGCAATGCAAATGAGATTGACGAGATCAACCCTCAAATGAATGGGTGGAGGGTCCCTCCTGCGACTCCCACGTACTCGGCTGGCCTTGAGAAAGAGTCAACAAGACGTTCCCATCTGCTGCAGTCCTTGAGAAACAGTCAACAAGACGTCCACATCTGCTGCAGTCCTTGAGAAACAGTCAACAAGATGTCCCCATCTGCTGCAGTCCTTGAGAAACAGTCAACAAGACGTCCCCATTCTCTGCTGTCATAAATAAGACGTCCCTATCCTCTGCTGCCCTTGAGAAACAGTCAACAAGACGTCCCCATCTGCTGCAGTCCTTGAGAAACAGTCAACAAGACGTCCCCATCCGCTGCAGTCCTTGAGAAACAGTCAACAAGACGTCCCCATTCTCTGCTGTCATAAATAAGACGTCCCCATCCTCTGCTGCCCTTGAGAAACAGTCAACAAGACGTCCCCATCTGCTGCAGTCCTTGAGAAACAGTCAACAAGACGTCCCCATCCGCTGCAGTCCTTGAGAAACAGTCAACAAGACGTCCCCATTCTCTGCTGTCATAAATAAGACGTCCCCATCCTCTGCTGCCCTTGAGAAACAGTCAACAAGACGTCCCCATCTGCTGCAGTCCTTGAGAAACAGTCAACAAGACGTCCCCATCTGCTGCAGTCCTTGAGAAACAGTCAACAAGACGTCCCCATCCGCTGCAGTCATAAATAAGACGTCCCCATCCTCTGCTGCTCTTGAGAAACAGTCAACAAGACGTCCCATCCAAAGTGAAGGCGCGGTGGATGAATGAAAATGAACGCCCCAGCCTATGAAGCTGACATGACGCCCCTGTGTCCTCAGATCTGTGTATCCGTGGCCCGTGTATGGCCATCCTAGTTTTATTTGACAAAGGGTATTTATACCATCAGAGGCATCTCTTACCCAAGTGAAAGAAGATTATTACCCTTATTTAACTAGTGCAAACACATGATATCCAGTTAGATATAAATGGCTTGTTGTTTATAGTTGGTAAGTCAAAATATAGAGGAAAAGAAAAGTTTCAGAGAAATGCTGGAGTAAACAAAATGCCTTGCCTAAGGGCAAGCTAAAGGGATTGGAGAAAATAACTTAGCTAACTTAGCCTCTTTTATACTCTCAGACACACACACACACACACACACACACACACACACACACACACACACACACACACACACACACACACACACACACACACACACACACACACACACACACACACACACACACAGGATCTAAAATTGACCGGCTTAGGTGTTAATCCAAGGGATAGACAAGAGAAAGAGAAAGTATTTGGGGAAAAGGTTATCTGGAATGACAGGGCCAAAGCAAAAGAGAGACAGATGGAGAGATGGATATTTCAGTTTGGTTTACCGCTATGCCCTGGCATCAGATAAAGCCCGGGAATAAATGCAGTCAAGTGGGTTTGTGGCCCTGTGCATTCCCCATTGTAAGAATCTATTTGATGTTTGTTTTGTGCCCGCCAAAGTATTCATGGATATTCTGTGTGCGGATGCCAAGTCTTTGCGAGGCCGATTGCTTTTCATTGTGGCTTTATTGTCCTGGTCTAATGAATGGAAACCCATGATAAGTTTTCTTCTCCCGCTCATTGATAGGCTAGGGTTAGGGGTTGGGGGTTGGCGCTCTCTCATTCAGAATGTGGACCAGCCTGGCGAAGGATGTGATTGCGGTAAGGGCTCTACTTTAAACTACTTAATAATATTGAATTAACTATTGAAGCATGAAAATTACAGTAAAGATGCGTGTGTAGGTTTTTTGCGTGTTTGTTGTGTTTGTTGACGTGTTGATTCGCTTGTTCGGGTTCCGGACAACGTGAATGGGACCTACGTCTGCAGGCGCTTAGAGCGGAGTACAGCTTTCTCTCTCCCGGTTCCGTCTCCTGGAATACAGTAGCCGGGGATGTAAGTGGGACAGAACCAAGTGGAAATGGTGTCGTACCGCATCGGGTCGGCGCTAAACTAGGGCGCGCCGTGACACCGCCAGCCTCTCAAGTGGCTCCAGCAGATTATTTTTACACCCACAGAGTCCCGCTTTTCTGGAACACACCGGGAGGACAGGATATCTACTTCATCGCTTCCTCCCTTCAAATCCCTCGCTTCCTACCCGGATGCCCGTGGTCACATGAAACACACACACACACACACACACACACACACACACACACACACACACACACACACACACACACACACACACACACACACACACACACACACACACACACACACACCCACCCTCCATCCCTATCACACACGGGTGCGCACACAAATACAGACACACACACACAGCGTTCTCCCTTCCGTCTCGCGATGTCCCGTCTCCCTATTTTTGTCACTCTCTCCTCTTTGGTTTTAGATGACATTGCGTTGTCGGAGGAGCAGGTATGTTCGCCACCACTACTCTCCCTCTTGAGTACACGCTATGTGTTTTTTTCCTTCTCTATCCCACTTGAGCCATTTGCTGCACGCAGTCTCTTACCTACAGAAATGACCAATATCCTATCTCTGACTCATTAGCTTAGTTGATATCAGCACTGACAGATGACTATATCCTACTAAATCTGGCCTTGCTCGCTCCTCGTTGTTCCCGTCGGTGTATTATTCTATACAACGTTGGCTTGTTTTCCACGGCTGCCGGTAATATCCAGCCTGGCACGCATCGCTGTGAGTGTTTTTGCACTGCAGTTGTTCCGTTCTCGCTCCATTTTGTGACGTCCTTATCCAGAACGGATAACCTGCCCCGATATAACAAACAAACTGTATGTATGAGAATTACTGCTTGCACGCACTGCGTGCACTCTGAAGAGTTGGCCACTTATAGAACATGTGGGTTTGTAGAGTCATACCCTACCAATGAGGTAAGAAGTACTTCTTGTTACTTAAGGATTTGGCCTGTTTGTTAAAACCCCAGGTTAACTTTTGACATTGTCGAGTTGAGATTAGCCATGGTCTTTGTTAAAATCACAGAACTTGAATAGTTGCCAATCCATTGACATCTATTATATTCCAAACAAGTGTTTAGCAGCACCAACAACTTTGTCTTTGTTTTGACTAACACAAACTGCCCTGAAACTGGTAGTTATCCAATCCCACAAACAAATAAATAGAAATGGTTCGATTATGTGTATCGGGCTGGGTTATTATTTCATTCTTATTGTCGTCCCGACAACCTAACCTTGGGAATGAACCAACCGGCCGAATCCTTTGAGCAAAGACTGAATAGGAAAATGGAAAAGGATGTCTCTGCAATACCAGTTCAAGGGTAACAGGTAGGTATTGTACACAAAAAAAGTTTGTGTATAAAAATACCTGAAGTGTATACACTTAAATTCAATACAACCGCACATTTAATTTGAGCAGCAGCTATTCAAGCAAGCATACGGAGATACAACATCTCAAGTGCGCTCTAAAGTCCATAATAACTGAAAAATAATTAATACGAATGCATGGCTAAAATATGTCCTCAGAAGATGTGGGCCCTCTTCAGATGTGTGGACGGGGGAGGGATTCTGCAGATCGTATGCAGCCAGGTAGCTCGCTCCACCATCGGGGTACCGCACATGAAAAGAGTTCTGGACAGCAAATTAGTTCCACGTGGTGGAGGCACTGGCAGACACCGTTCATTAGTGGGCCTCGGAGGGCTGGTTGGGCACGTAGGCACGGATGAGGGATGTGATGTGGGTGGGTGGGTGCCGAGCCCGGTGATTACATCTGCGCGCCGACATCAAGGACTTGAACTTGACGTAGACACAGTGGCAGTCGGTGGAGTGAGATGCAGAGCAGCAGTTCTGAGGTCGGTCGCACACACCAGACACAGCGCTGCATTTCTCTTCCTAACCTCGCTCACTCTTAATCAGGGATTCAATGGGCTGGATATTAAACACGGGTCTCCCGAGCAGTGAAGCCATCCTCGAAGCACCCCTCTGCATTGATACATATTAAAAAAAGACGTGCCTCTCTCTCTCCGTTTTCCATCTCTATCCCGCCAGTGCTTAGTGCATTTCCTTCCTCTCGTTAATAAGACCTCTTATAAGATCTCTTTACTCAGAGAGAGAGCGACAGAGAGCGAGAGCGAGAGCGAGAGAGAGAGAGAGAGAGAGAGAGAAACAGAGAGGGACAGACAGACCGCCAGACAGAGAGCTGGGTCAGGGCTTCTCCCCGGCCATGTCCCATTATAACATTCCACTATATGGTTGTAATCTTTTGTGCTCTTTACCCTGCTGCCAGGAGAATCCATGTAGGTCAGCAGTGAGGAACCACAAACAATCTCAATGAATGTGTGTGCAAGTGCAACCAAACATACAACACATTAACACGCCACGCACAGCGGTGAACACCATCAAGTGCACCTCGCCTCCTCTTTCTCTCTGTTGCCACCTAACTAAATCCTTTTCTCCCACAGTACCCTGAGAGAGGCCTACCATTAATACAAACCAGATCTGGCTCGTTGCCTCTCTCTCTCTCTCTCTCTCTCTCTCTCTCTCTCTCTCTCTCTCTCTCTCTCTCTCTCTCTCTCTCTCTCTCTCTCTCTCTCTCTCTCTCTCTCTCTCTCCTCTCTCTCTCTCTCTCTCTCTCTCTCTCTCTCTCTCTCTCTCTCTCTCTCTCTCTCTCTCTCTCTCTCTCCTCTCTCCGCCGCCCTTCAGAGATTAATATATTTCAAATAGATTGCATAGATCTGTTGGACGAGGGTGACAAAGCGAGACTGTCAAGCCACAGACAGAAAGACTTTCTGCCACACCCTCTCTCTATCTATCTCTCTCCGTCTCAGTCTCACTCTCTCTTTTCTTTTTCATCTCCATTCTGCTTGATGTCAAGCTGCTTTATTAGGAGCCAGAGTAGGAAAAGTAGCTTTCCCATTGGGTTCCCAAGGACCAGACCAAGAGAAACTAAAGGATCAAACCTAGATTTGTTTCTGGGGTTTTCTTTTTGTTTTTCCAAACCAGACAAAAGCTGAAACAACTTTGACTCTGCAAGTGGGGATACTTTTTAGAACTCCAAATCACCTGACACTCAGTGAGTGTGTCTATATTAAAACTTATCATCTCTATTTAGTATTAGAACGGAGTCAAAGGCCCCTGTTTTGTAATCATGTGTAACCCAGATGTCTTTGACATTGTTTGTTTGTGTGTGTGTGTGTGTGTGTGTGTGTGTGTGTGTGTGTGTGTGTGTGTGTGTGTGTGTGTGTGTGTGTGTGTGTGTGTGTGTGTGTGTGTGTGTGTGTGTGTGTGTGTGTGTGTGTATAGCATTTTTTTATGCTTTCATCAATTACCTCAGTTGTTAAAATGCGGAAATAGTTGTCTTCCTTTCAATCTTCCCAATGTGCATATGTACACACATAGGTACATACTAAAACACCTAATTTGCTGAAAATGAGTGAATCGCAATAAAAAAAATACTGCTGCGTCCTTTTATGGATCTTAACAACTAGTAGCTTGCATTTAAATGCCCGCTCAACTCTTAATATACTAAGCTACGTATTTAAACTAACTTTACAAGGAATGTTTTATGTGTTAGTGCCCACACACGCATTTCTTACCCCACACACACACACACACACACACACACACACACACACACCACACACACACACACACACACACACACACACACACACACACACTTCCGATAGCATAAGATATGCCTGACGGAGCCTGCATTACGCTGCATGTGTCAATCCTATCCACACATCTACAACCCAATTAACCACATCCATGTTATCCTGGATGTGGCAAAAACTGTTGAACCTCCCTTGCACGTGTGCAGACGAAACTCTAAACCAGCGCTTCCCAACCTTTTTGTGTTCTTTTTACCATGTTTTCTTTTGTGCCCCAAACAGTGTGCCCCCCTGACATTTAGCCCTATCAACATCTGCCTGTAATATCCATGTCCCAGTGAAAGTATAAGCATGGAACCATGCTGACGGATTAGTAGTTTGTCTGTTGGCCCAGACAGGAGCTTTGATGAAACCTTTCAAACCTTTTAAATGATGATGGTTATTATTGAAAATTCAAGGATGAACCATCAAATACCAAAAGTTTATAGGTCAACAATCACCATGCATATCTGGCCACCTCAAGGTCAGGACACACTGATCAACACCACCTTACAAGACCATCACAAAGACACAGGCCACTGCTTCTCACAGCTTACCTTCAGAGGGAGGGACTTCTCACTGCAAGGGCTGATGGGAAGAGACTGGAGACTGCTTGCGGGACTCGTCTCTGTGCTCTGAAAGAAAGAAAATCATGGACATTGATTGAACCGCATCAAATATAAGGAATTGGTTGTGAACGGTATTGTGCAGACACGCACGCATGCACACACCACCTGTTCCTCCCCCTCGCAGTGATCACACAGGATTGCACTGGAGCCTTCACGCACACACACACACACACAGTCTCCATAGGTTTGAACTGTCTTGCATCATGTGACCAGTTGCGTAATATCTGTGCTTCCGAAAGCACATCGGTCACACTTCAGCGGTTGAGTTTGACACAGGTGGGTAATGGGCAGGGGGCAAGGGCAAAAAAACAAGAGGCTCTTCGAGGACAAGTACGTGTGCCCACACACTCATGCACACACACAATGCCAAATGTCATCCGTGCCAGATGGCAGAGGAGTCATAAAATGATGATGACAATCTCATCAGCCTAGGATGTGGCGATAAACAATAGGGTATAAGTACAGAAGGATGAAGAGGAAGATCCTGGAGTTAGAGTTGAAGGATATTTTCATGGACTGCATCAGGCTGATGCTCTGCCTTTTACTGCCCCCTCTCAGTCTCTCGCTAAGCCTCACCATATTTATATACACGAAAGAAAACCAGGAACCACAAAAGAAACCCCCAGGACATTTTTATTAATCAATGTTACTCTACGATACGGTCCGTGATGTGATATCATATTAAGTGCTGCCTAATCATCAACTACTGTAGAATATCCACCATTTACGTATAAGAGGAATGGAACACTTTAACAAGAGTGAAGCAACTTGATCAAAGATGCTAATTAACAACTTCATAATATTGATAATAATCCAGAAGATGAAAGAACAGTGCACTTTCATTATTATTTTAAGTGGAGCCCCAGATGAGGGGATACTGAGCCATTAAACAGTGGAGGCATCGTCTGTCCCTAGCTGTCCCGGAAGCTCAGCTCCCCATCACTGCGTAAGGTGTGCAGTGGCATGAGGTCCTTAATGTGTCACGAAAGATCTATGTGTTTATATGTGTGTGGGAACACACAAGAGCGCGCCCACAAACACACACACACACACACACGTATGCATACAAATACCATACACACAAACACCTGTACACGGACAAACACAAACACACGTACACACACACAAACACACACAAATCATCTTAAAGGTCAGCCCTGTCCAACAAGCCTTAGCACACAAATGCCCCTACAATTAGATGGGGTTCAGCGAAAAAGCATTTCACAGTCAGGAATGGGCAAAAAACGACTTGGGAATGCCGGATTTAATGACTTGGTCTGCCTCGGAGCATGTTGTCTGAAGATGATGAACGACTAACAAAAGAAAACAGGGCTTGGGGTTGGATGCAGCTCCTGATCAGACGCACAAAGCAGTATAATCAGGAAATGAAACGCTTAAAACGATTTGAGAGTGTATCCATTCCTGCCTTATTCGGTTGGCTTGTGGACTTTTTCATCTAAGAGGAACACCGAAGATTCTATATGGCGACCGAACGCCAGTGGGCCGGCACAAAATACCGGGAGATGAGCCGACAGGAGAGAAGAGAAGAAGAGAAGAAGAAAAACATTAAATTATATATCAAGAAAAGAGTGAGCAAAAAGAAAATAGCCCACTCAGATCAAACAGAAGCAGCACGGCGAGGAACAGGCCCATGCGAAGGCGGATCGATATCGGCAGGGAAGGGTGAGGAGATGCAACAGATAGGAGACGCACTACATCCGCTCAGCCGCGGCCCGCTGACTCACCGGGGTCGATGGAAAAAGAGGCGGAGGAATTTGCAAGTTAATGAAAGCACAGAGGCCCGGCCAGAGCCCTGTTGGTGTACATGTCGAGACGTGGTGTCACTAACCCCCTCTGGCCCTGATCCTTCTTCACCCTATCCTCCATATCCCTCCGTGCTCTGTTTTACGACTCTCACTTTGAATCTTTTATTGATGATTTTTTTCTTCTCTATTCTTTTTTTTTTCCATGTTCATTTCTCTCTGAAAAAGTGAAAATGAAACTCATCAGAGAGTGTCCTGGACATCTCCCCAGGCCCCCGGAGGACAACTCAACCCACAACCCCGCCGGTGACGGTAAGCTTTGATCCAGAGTACAGAGACCTACTAATGGTGGGGTGTTAGGGAAGGGCTGGCCACCCTTTCAAATGTCTACGAGTGTCCGTGTGTGTGCGTACACGTGCGCATTTGCGTGCGCATTTGTGTGCAGGCGTATGCATCTGTGTGCGTTTGTGTGTGTGTGTGTGGGCCGTGCAAATACACATGCAAGCGCGGTAATGTGTATGCATGTATCTAAAATTGGGTGTATTCTGGAAGGCCCAGCCAGCCGTGAAGAGGACAGGAAAATGGAAGCCTGGCAGAACTAATGGCTTTTGCTTTCAGCTCAACTTGTTGAGTCCCTGTAAGGTTTTGTTATCACCAACACATCAACCAAGGGTCTTTATCGCAAAAAGTCCAAACATTAAGGGGGATGGAAACGCATCACAGTATCGCAGCATTCAAAGTGTTTACGGCAGACGCCTACAACGTCTCCATAAACAACTACATTCATTACATTTTACACCTTTGAGACGAACATTAAACACCTACATTTATTATATCCAACACCTACGCAGCGTGCATTAACCGCCTTTGTTCATTCCACAAAACACCTTCAACACCTTTTACTGAGTACCTCAATTCATTTCATTAAACACCTACGATGTTATCCCTGTGCTGTGTACTGGAAATACTTGTTGTCAGTACACATATGCTTTGATTATCAAATGCATGGGTCAAGGTATTTTTATTGTATAATGCCATTTGAATACCTCCAGTGCATTGTAACATTATTTCCCGTCTGTGGTATCCGTGGCAGGGTGAAATCATTTTTGACATGCAAGAGCTATGTGAAATCAAGAACCATGAATGACATATGACCATCAGATATACTAATGGCAAATAGGTATTTAATCCTTTTATTGAACTGCATTGTAGGATTATCCTAATGGTGAGTTCAATCAGGCAAAAAACCCTGATACCAATAACGAATGTAATAAAGTCCAGACAATCAAGAAACACTAAATCATAGGAAGTGATTCGCTGCTAATTATTTTCTGTTATAAAGGATGTGGGATGGGGAGAGGGAAATTGCATGTCTTACATGGTGGCAATCAAAACGCTTCCCTGCCTTTAACAGTTAGGTTTAGTGCTGTTATTGCAACATGTGAGTGCCTCTCCAATTGGCCATTAAAACATCTATAAATGGTGTGATTATAATTTGAATGGTTACCCCCTATCCTCGGAAATGGCTTAATAGTTTCAAGTTACACTTTTGCATTACACATTTAAAGAGCAGAGAGACATTTGTGTTTGTGTGCGTGTGCTTGCATGCGTGTGTACTTCAAAAACGCTCATGTACACTATGCTAGTCCAATTTGCTGGCTGTCACTTATTTAAAGAGAGGAAACCAACAGAAAGGTACTGAACTGACTTCAATCTCCAGGTTTACCTGCGTCCTTCACAAGAGGGAGGATAGGTTGTAACTGAGGCTATGTGTTGATGAGGGCAGGCCAAGAAACACATGGGTTGAAGGATGCATTCGTTTTCTAAGCATCGCTAGTTCCTTCCGTTCATTTAAAATAGAACAGAAGAATAGAAAGTCGAGTCCCCTCGGGAGTCATGGTGGGTTGCCATCATTGTTCCTTTCTACAGCTTATTCTGACAGGGGACGCCACACGTCTCTTGCTCAGGGACAACTTGACCCTCAGCTAGGAGGAGCCGGGGATAAGGAACTGGTATGTGTGTGCCTAAAGTTGGTATTGTGTGTGTGTGTGTCCATAGCTGTGTATATATATATATATATATCTGTTTGTGTGTGTCCATAGCTGTGTGTGTGTGTGTGTGTCCATAGCTGTGTGTGTGTGTGTGTGTGTGTGTGTGTGTGTGTGTGTGTGTGTGTGTGTGTGTGTGTGTGTGTGTGTGTGTGTTGTGTGTGTGTGTGTGTGTGTGTGCTGGTGTGTGTGCGTGTGTGCGTGTGCGTGTGTGTGTGTGTGTGTGTGTGCCTCACCTCCTGTAGTGTGCGTCTCAGCCTCAGCAGCAGAGTCTTCACAGAAGTGCAGTCCTGCTGCATCAGCCTGAGCGGCAGGGCCTCCAGACCCGGAGGCAGAGGGTCTTCCTCCTTTCCCAAACCCAGTGCCGAGGTCCAGTCGGTGGGCAGCAGGCTGGTTGGACGGCTTGGCTGTCTGGAGGTCGGGGGAGGCAGGGTGGGGACAAAAGAGAAGAATAGGAAGTGGATGTGAGTAGTAATAGGGTGGCCTATACCAGGCTCTGGTCTGTCTTTGACCTGCTGAATGTCTTTGCTGGCCGCTGCAGAAAGAGACTGTTGATGATTCTGTAAATGTCAGATTGCAATAGTTTTTTGAACAACGCTGCTAGTTCTGGGGACAATGCCTAGCTCCAATCAATACACCAACACAGAGCCAGAGACACAACCCATTCATCTTTGACAAGGACGCACATATTCTGCTGTGTTATAATACTTTACTTTGCGCAATGCTGACTGGACTGACCATCATTTAGGGCTTTTTTTTGCCATTGGCTCAGAATAAAATGTTTAGCATATATATATATATATATATATATATATATATATATATATATATATATATATATATATATATATATATATATATATATATATATATATATATATACTGTATATACTGTATATATTTAGATATAGATAAAGATATAGATGCATGCAAAATTATGACAGGTTTGCATTGTATATGCATGCACTCTACGTTTAGTAAGCCATTATATGTATAGTAGACGAGTGACGTAAAAATAGAGAGTGCCTAAATTTTCTCAGCGAATGTTTAAGGGCAGATCTCCGACTTGACTTTCAGTGCAAAAGATGCATAAATGCCAATGTAAAAAAAAAATCATAAAGCACTATTTTTACATGCCAACCTCAACCTCCTAAAAATAGATCAGAAGTGAAACTGCAGTGTCCTAAATCTTTCATAAGTTCAGGCTGGCACTGATGCCTGTTTGACTGCAGACAACATTAGTGAGTTGCTACTAAAATAAGCAGTCTCGACCGTGCAGGATTTCTTCAAGATGTTCAATTTCCAATACATGTCAAGCTGTAAATTTCTGCAAACATAGGTAGGCTGAGAAAAGCTCATGAATTATAACATTTTCCCGGTCCATCCCATGGCAATTTCCGTTGTCTCACTCCCTTTGAGTTAGGCAAACAGACGGTCTTATTTGAATTTGACAAAGCAATATCCCAAACATTTAACGGAACCTCTACACAGGTTGAGCCCATCTCTCCCTGGCCCCTCGCTACTTATCCCATGTGGCTCCCTCCAAAGCATGCTGGGATGTCCCGCCTTCTATCTCGCCAATAACACACATTTGAACCCCCCCACCCACTCTCGCCCGCTCCAGGCGTTCGAGGACGTCAGGAAATGAGGTTAATACGCAGCTTGACAAATAAAAAAAGGAGAAAGGATAGGCAAATATCACTTGAGCTCCAAAATGGCAAACTATTTGACGACACCAGCTAGCCCTATGCAACTAGTCCCTCCTAGCTAAATATAGGGGCTTGATGTTTTAAAGGCGAGGCAATTCTGTATTTGGGTCCAGTCTCTGTGGAGCTGGCATCATCTCTTCTTGTTCCAGTGGGTTTCCTTCCTGCAGATTCTTCCTTCCTCCCAAAGACGTGCATATTACGCAACTCTCAAGATCCTGACGAGCCTCCAGTGTTAAAGGTAATGGAGCAATGAACTGGCATGAGATTCAGGAGGCATCTCCTTCTACCCATGGTTGTAGTCTAGTCAGCTGGGTTGGAAAGTCACATTGCCTCGCATGGCTGGGAATCCCTTTACCGTCCTCCGTTAATAGCTTCCCCGTCGCCGGTGTTTTGATTCAGAACTTTTCTTTGTATTCGGCAGGTCGTTTCAGTGAATGGATGTAATTATGTTTTGCCAACTTTCTGCGTGACTATTTGACTCTGGAGCCAATGAGGCTTCAAATAATCAGGGCTGATGAATAATGCATTGCGTGGTCCTTCCTGACACGCCATTAGTGAATGTGAGAGGAAGGGTCACTGCCCATTGCTCTGGGTCATTCTGCCTCAGTCATCGATGGGTATGAATAGTGGTGGACAATAACTTGGACTGGATGGATGGAATGGATTGGCTAGATGGGAGGGAAAAAAGAAAAATTAAAAGAAGGATGGAAGGAAACTAGGACAAATTAGAGGAAGGAAGGAAGGAAGGTAAGAATGGATAGATGGATGGGAAAGATGATAGATGGGTCGATGAATGGACAAACGGACGGACGGACGGATGGATGGAAGCAGTAATAAATGGATGGGTGAAGCTATAGATGATGATGGATGGTAGAATGGATGAAATGACTACTTGAAGGATGACTAGAAGAATGAGCAAATGGAAGAAGTTGTCTATGTACACTCACACACTCGAGCCCCGGCAACAACAGAGCTGGTAGAGAATAAACACATCGTCGTTACTATCCTAGACGATACACTGTCAGCTACACTTTTCCCCTCTTTTTTTATCTAATCAAGACTTTTCTCACTGGCCCTTCTCAGGAGTCTCAATAGCTGTTTTCTTCTTGCGCCTGCAATGCTGATGACAGCTAGCAGAGCTGTAGAGCATCTGCCCTGCACATCCTCATCCAGACGGCTCAGCTTTAACAGGAACACAGTGTGCTTCCAAAGCCCGGTGACTGTGGTACCACTGGTTAACAAGCCCTTTACATTCGCTCTCCTCTTCCCCTTTCTTGTCACTCTTTCCCTCTTTCTGCCTGGCGCTCCCCCCATCCGGTGCTTCATGGGCCTACTGGATGGGGGGGGTCCTGCATGACCACCCATGTCTCTGCCCTGTCGTGTCCAAGCTCTTCCTTCAGCCCGGCAAGTTTGCGGCGGTGGCAGGATTCTGCTCAGCTGTTTCCTCCATAGGTAGGCCGTCGGCTGGCTGTCATGGAGGCAAGGTGACCTGGGCTTGCTGATGTCTAGCCGGGCTGAAGAGGCCCCTGTAAACGCTTCCTCTCCTCACTCTAACACATTTTGTCAGCGTTGTTCAAGGTCAGCGTGACTTTGGTTTGTTCCTTTCCTGTAATCTGCACTTTAAGGCTTCAATATAAAAAATATTTTAAATATAAACTTGCACCCAGGGTGATTTCTAAGTGAGCTGCTTAAAAAAGAAGGTGGAAAAACCAAGGTGATCCACTAAGTACCACATTTAAATAACAAAGTCCTTTCTACAACTGTACTATTTTTGACCTCAAAATGGCCCCATTAGGACGTATATATTTGAATTTACTTCAATCAGCCACAAATCCCAAATCAAAAAAGAGATTCTAGTTGGGCAGGCGAGCTGATAAGCATGCGCTTTTTTTTCCCCAATTTTGCCTCCGTTTCTCCTGGCAATTGTTGACTCGCTGACAAAAGAAAAGGAGGGTAAAACGAATTGGCGTATGAGTCAGAAACATCATAAAAGTCATTCTTCATTATACCTATCAAGCTGGAGCCACATAGTGCTATACTGCAGATGCTGATGGCTTGTGGAACCCATCATCAAGCCCTCTGGTTGAAATGGATCAACAGGGGATCATTTGAACACTCAATAGCATCAGCATGTTTCCTCACTGTTCACTTCACTGTTGAGGTCTTAATGACCACATGCAATGGCTGGCAGATTTTGTACATTTCGTTTGAGAAATGGCCCTTTCCCACCAAAAACATTGCCTAGGGCCTGAAATATAAGCTGCCCACACAAAATATAAAATATAAAAAAATATATAATCATCAATACATTGATCGGATGCCTGGGATACACACAGCTGTGTAAAATGCCATTCCTATTGTCTACCAGCTCTGTGATATCACAACCGAATTGCACACAGGGGAGTGCATGGGCTGGCTTTCTTTATGACATTTACAAAGGTGACGCTAAATACCACTGCACTGTATGAAAAGTACACAAACAACAACTGAGAAAGAATCAGAGACCACAGTCTGCAGATCAACAACAACCACAAGAGAGATGAGCGATAGCAGGAGGAAAGTGCAGTGACACTCAATGACTTGCTTGGATCCAGCCATTACTCACATGACATACGTATTCTACGTATATCACGTAAACATAAACATACTAAACCCCATTAAACTGTCCCTTTTCCCTCATGGCTCTCCGATCGTTTTGTTCAACATCTACCCTTTGCTCTTCTTTCTCCAACATTCTTTGTCCCATCTCTGGATGGTTGCGGCCCCCATCCCCCTCCGAGGCCCTATTCTCTTCACCACCCCATCCGTGCCCTTTCCTTCCCAGCCGTCGCAGAGTATAATTTTACCTTGCCATCTGTTCTCATCTTCCCCCACCCCTGCGATCCGGATGCGTTCTCCCATAAACTTTCTAAATTTATAACCCAATGTATCTAATGCCTGCTTCGAAAACAAACGTGGAATCAAAGCTTCGGATCCTCTCCGGGGAGTCGGCTAAAAGCACATCGGACAACTGTCAAAGTCGCCCGCTGGTTCTGTTTCTAATTTGTTGTAGGCGGTTCATCTCTGCATCTTTATAGATGGCTGATTTGTTTTTTCGTTATCCTCCGACCAGCGTAGCGAGGCCTCCTCCGTTTTTCCCAATGGTATGATTCATTATAAAGACAAAAAAGATGATGGCAACCCTATCTTTCCTGGTATCACCAACAACCCATGATCAATCACCCCTCTTCCCTGCTGACTTTATAGGAGTCAAGCAGTTGAGCTTAGCCCTGCAAAACACACACACACACACACACACACACACACACACACACACACACACACACACACACACACACACACACACACACACACACACACACACACACACACACACACACACACACACACACACCACATAAATATGTTTGCGTGTCAGCGTTTCATCCCTGATCAGTTCCCAGTTTTGGGAGCGTGTTGCACAACACACAAGCAGCCGGTCTGTTCCCAGTTTGTAAGGGAGATGCAGGCTCCTAACGTGGGTTCCGTGGAGTCATCCCAGTGGTTGACTCAGGGTACAGCACACTGCAGTCTCTGAGGGCCCCGCTAGCACGGGGAGAGGGAGGCCGAGGACGAATAGAAAAGATGTGGTTGTACTGGCAGGCTCCCACGTGTGAGGTGACCCCGCCATGAGAAGGTCAAACTGCTGAGCTCGAGAAGAATGTGTTCAAATGTGTAACGGCCCTTACCACTGTAATGGCGTTCTTGTCGGATTAACTTTCCGAATGATCAAATGCTAACGATATGCAGAGTAATTTATCCCAACGTAATTTCACTCACAGCAAGATGATTAAACAATTAACTGGCTACCGACAAATACAGCCCTATGAATTAGATCATTTCTAGGGTAATCCCAAAAATCCCTACTTGAGAAGTTTAACAATTCACGATAAAATAGAGAGATGTTAACATAAGCATCTGGACTTATACTATCCATTGCACTCCTGGCAACCCAGAGGTGATTAAGAGATTCAACCTAATGCCAGGTTTTATGTGTGCGTGTGCGTGCTAGTTTAATATAGCCCAATATTTGAGAGAAAGAAGATATAAACGATGTAACTTAAGTATACTTAAATAGTAATACGTTGGAGCATATGGTCCGGGGATTTACCCGCCACACATCCACGTAAACAAGGACACACGTTCATACATTATTCTGAATCTGCAGAATGTGTGGGTGAGAACAAGTCTATTGAGAAATGATGGATGCTATTCAGGCAGGGAGGCTGTTGCTTTACCCTGGTCATCTGTCTTATCACTGTCAGGAGCTGATAGCTCTCACCATGCCTCCCTCACCCACTCTCCAACCCCCCCCCCCCCCCCCACACACACACACACACACATGTGTCGCATTTTGCAGTGGCGTATGTATATATATATATATATATTATATATATATATATATATATATATATATTATAACCTATGGAGCATGGTGGTGGAGTGTCGGTTCTGTAAGACATAGTGAAGGTTTCCTACTTGTAAATCATGCTATGTCACGTTGCACCATCTAGTGGTGGCGCCCAGTACAGCAGGGATGTATTTATTACAATGACTAATGGCCGGATATTATGACAATGGAGTTAGTTTTGTTCTTTGGGCATATTTTGGATAAACATTTCAGAATCACATTAAAAAAACAAAAGTGTCCTTGGTTTAAATTAAGGTAAATCCCAAACTAAAATCATGAGGCTTGAGATACTTTCCCCTTTTTTTTTTTAGCATTTTCTATCCATTTACCTTAACATTCTCCCTCATTTAATTAAGTTTTCTCCATCTCACCTTCTCGCGTCAAATCTACTTTTCTTTCAGTCTTCTCCTCTGCTTAGCTTATTCCTCTCTTGTGCCATTGTGCATTTACGTCCTTTCATTTCCTGGATTCCCATCCCTTCCACTTTGTCGTGTATACCATTCGTCTCTTTTGCTTATTTCCAGAGTTCTTCTTTTCAGTTAGCCCCCCGGGCCAAATGACTTGTGTCCCTGGGTATTAATGTACATTCATCGCTCTCTCTCTTTTCCGATCGGTCTATATATAAAAGCATAACTGTCCCTCCTTTCCTCCACTCTGTCATCGAACACCCACAACTCACAGCTCGACCATTACCGTCACCTTCTCTTCCTCATTCCAATGTTCACCCCTCTAACCCCGGTCCCAGCTCCTACCCCCGGCATCCAACCACACATCCCCCCTTGCGAGCCATTTATCAACAGCAGCATAAAAAGTGACCCATTCCTCCAACCTGAAAAAAGAAGCCAATTATCTGCCTTTTTATGACTTTCATTATTTTACCACAGAATGTTATTCTTCGGCCGGAGGTTCAGGGTTCTGGCACCAGACACTCCACGCTTTTATATAATGCTTCCTATTTGGTTGGTGCACACAATGACAAATAATTACTCAGAGCCAAATAGATGTGTGCCCGAGGTGCATTACATGGCACAGCAGTCAAGAGGAATAGACTAAATCCATGTCAACCTGCGCTGTGAACACTGCATTTTCTCCACAATGATAACAGCAAAGTCTGCATTGACAGAGTGAAGTTAGAGAGAAATTATGCAAAAAGAGCTGCCCCCTTTTTACCAATGACATTTAACAGACAGCAGGGACCACAACTGTTACAAGGATAATCAAATGAATGAATGTGTTGTGGACTTTCAATGTGTGTTTGTGTGTGTGCCTGTGCAGGCATGCGTGCACGCATAAGTGTACGTGAATTAAGACCTTGCATGCATGCGTGCGTGCGTGCACACAGGCATACATGTGCGAGTGATTGTAAACACTGGCATGCATCCAGGTGCACTCCCAATGTACCTCCAAAGCAGTGCATGACTGTGGGCAAACGCGAGGCAAAGGCCCACGTGCCACACGGCTGTATATTGGAGCATGATGGTCCTCGTTCGTCACTCCCTCTCAGGGCCTGACAAGACACGGTGCGCTCCTCTCGCATTCACTACCTGGGGCTGTCACTGTTTAATGCCACTATTTTGCAGCAATATAAAATGGAGCCGTGACTAAAGAATGCTCTGTGCAAGTCAAGCTGGTGGTGAGTGATTTTGCGGCAAATTTAACGTCAATTATAACGCAGATTTGAAGAGTGAAATTATAACGGCAAACTTCACTAAGAAACCGAATAAAGAACTAATGAGCAAGGGGGATGCGGTACGTTTCCGAGCCCCCCTCGACTCCCTTCCCTACCTGCTTGCTTGCCGGCTTCTTGGATCTGTAATGGTATCCTCTGTTGCACAGATAATCTAAGATTTGTCTCTGTGTCACACCATGGCATGTGGACTACCAAAGGGGACCCCTTACTAACATTGTCTTACTCCAATCCCACTCCGCCCCTCGTCTTCGATCGACAGTGGCATCGACTCACTGAAAATTCCTCAAAGCGCATTCCCGATGGATGCTGGCCCACTACAGCTCCTGGGATTTGGTCCACAGTTGTTAACATGGATGGTTAGTGCAGCTCTCATTCCAAAGAACTTCTCTCGGGCTATACGTGTTTCATCGGATTGATCCCCCGGTCACGGTGGTCCACAGCTTGGGTAGCCGAGGCGAAAGAAACGACTGCATCTTTAAAGTCTACATAAAACATTCATGGAAAGCATGTGTTGCTTGGGTAGGGCTTATATGGTGGAGGTGCCAAATAGTTTCACAGTCGGATGTTGAACGCACAGGATTGGTAGCACTGGTACTTACACGTAACTCCATTGTTTATTTTAGACCCATTATAATATCGGACCCAGCAGTTATACTAAGTTACAGCAGAACTGAAACCAAAAAACTGAAAAGGGGAGGAGTGGCACTTTGTTTCGTGTTTCATTGCAGAGATATTATACCAAAGGAAACTCTTTTTCATTAGTTGATGAAGCTTTCAAGAGGATTGTAATGAGTGAATTTGCCCAGAGGGCAGTGTACTCGTTGTTGATCTTAACCCTTTACAGAATTATTTTTTGTCAACTAGTGGTGGCCGAGTTTGTTTTTGCTTGAGCAAATGAAGACTCAGATTTGAACTTGTCTGTACAGATTAGATTACTTATCTAAAGTCTGATTGTGTGAGACCCGGCCCATACAAAGCCCATCCAACACCGCTGCAAACAGCACAAAAGCCCATATAATAGGATGCATTTTTTTTAATGCTTTTCAAACATCCCAGAGTTCATGTATCCCCTCAATTCAAGCCCACTGCTCACTTCTATTTTCCCAGGGAAAGACCACAATTGTGTATGGCACCAATGAGCCAAAAACCTCTTTCTGTCAGAGATGTGACAGTTCATTTGAGAAGATTTTGGCACAGGAATAGTACCTGCTTTTGACTAATTATGGACCATCTGTTGCCTCATGCCAGGCTTCATGATTTGCTTTGACCAGTCCCTCTTATTGGCTGGAAAATCATTTTAGACAGAAGCCATGTAAGAAAAACCTGTTTTATATGCTCAACCCAACAACATTACCCTTTAAAATCACGCTTATTGTTTTGCCCATTTTGCTCTAAAAGCACAGCCTACGTCTCAGAAAGCCTCAAAACAGTTTCCCTTGTCATTGTGGTTTCATGCACTGATCACAGCATATTTTACACCGTCCCTTGACCAGGGAACAAAGCTTGTGGCGTGATTCACCTGTTCAGTCTCCGGCTCAGCAGGTGTCTCTTTGATGCTTTTGTTGTTGTTGTTACACTGTCCCATTCTCCCTCTCCCACCTTCTCTTTCTCTCGCCCCTCTCTCTTCCTACCCCCCCCCCCCCCCCCCCCCCCCCCTCATTTGGTCTCCCTTTTCCCGTTCTCAGAGGAAACACAGCAGGCCACTTTCAAATCAAAATAGCAGGGCAACTCAGGGGAGTATCTCTGAACACAAATGCACCATTAACCATAGCAGCTTCTCATTGTGCCAAAGAGATCCATTTAATATATATGCCCCGTGTTGCAATCGTTTTTCCAGTTTTTGAGAAGCACGAAAGGCATTGCCAAATGGAAAATAAAGTATAATCTCTGGCAGAGAACTGTCCACTCAAGTAGTGAGTATTTATTTGTAGCACAATAGAAACGACCGCCCAGGGTACAGTTCAGTCACTTTGAGAGTTTTGGGGCTTTCTTCCGGTAGTTCCATATTGGTCCGGAAAGTTTGATCGAATCAACTAACTTAAGAAGCTTAAGTTAGCTTAACTAAAGAAGGCAAAAGGATCTATGTCCGCTGAGAGAAAAAGTGGACAGAGTTGTGAAGAGGTATAAATGAGACATAACCGTGAAATGAGATAAAGAATCCTTTAAAAAATTTACAAAAAAAGGTTTAAATGATTCAACAGTTTGTCTCTGCCTGACGATTAAAATGAACTTGAAAAAATCGAACATTTCAAAATCAATCAAAGCAACCAAAGTTCTATTAAGGGCAGGGGCACCTTCCTCTCATTTGTACCCCTGCCACTTAAATACAGGAAGCCGCCTCATAATTGTCAGCCGCCTAATAAACTGATAGGCTAAAATAATATTTCCCATCCCTTTACACAATTTTAAATCTTATTAGGCATATCTTCTCTTTTTAAAACTTGTTTGGACTGTAGTGCCCTTGTTTTTATTTCTCGCTGCCACGACCAGACATCCAATTATATCAAATAAATGAATACATTGTTATTCCAGTGGCTTTATTATTTTGTTTATTAATTAGTTAAATTTTAACTACATTATTGTTGCCCTTTCTCTTTTGTTATTGTTATAAGAAAAGAGAAGGGACAATGATAATACCAAAATACAAAAAGTCCCAGCAAGGTCTGGCAGTGTGGGATAGTTGAAGTCAACTTTGTATCGTACTTTATATTGACATTTTGGGACTATACAACGTCATTTGTATAATGGAGTTTGGCTCTGCTACCGAAATAAGTTGATGTTTCAGAAGCCGTCACCCAACCACGGTCGCCACTGCTTGTGCTGAACACCCAGTAAATGTCTGCCTGTTAATTTTTGAGAGACAACTTTATCCTCTCTGCGACTGGCTGTAATTGGAGGTTGTAGAAATGAGTGTCCAATCAGGACAGTCGGAGACAAGTTGGGGAAGGTTTATTTGTGTGGCCCTTCATCACAATGAGCCTCCGAGGGCGGATTTGAATGCAGCTGTGAGGACGCCTCGACCAATGAAGAGCTGATAAACACAGCACACTCCAGAAGAAAATACACCCCATAGGCCAGTTTCATTGTCCTCGCTTTGAAGAATGATGTAATTCTGCGAATATTAACAGTGTGCCACGAGTGCTCTGCTGCACATTTTCAACATGAACGTAAGCTGCGCTTGACGCAGTGGAAGGGTAGCCACTCAAACCAAACATGGCGTCCAGAGACGGACCCAAACTTTGTTAAAGCCGGAGAACGTCCCTCTAACAATAGCCCTAAGCCAAAATTTAGCCCCCATGTTACTTTAATGGGTGTTCCCAAAGGACCACTTAGGGAGAACATTAGACTACTCTGTTCCAAGTGTTTTCAGAGAAGAGAGTGCTTCACACAAAAACGCCTTTTCCCTGGAAACAGACCGGGAGTAGTGAGACGCATCACAGAGAAGGAGAGAGGAGAGGACAAAGGGAAGATGTCTGACCATTTACCTAATTAGCACTAATCGATAGCATAATATCCTTCTTCTGAATAGTCAATTTCCCACTTTGCAGCAATCAAGACAAAAGGTTGAGAAAAAAAAAAGTAAAACCCCTGACACAATTACCACCAAGCACGGCTCCAGTTCAAATCAGTTTCATTCATGGAGGCACCAATTATGGAGTATGTGCTGTCCAGGGTGCTGAACGTACGTCTAGTAACCCTGGTAGGGTAGGGTCTGTCCATGGTGCTGAATGTACCTCTAGTCACCCTGGTAACCAGAGCCACGGTAGTGCCTGTCCATGGTGCTGAACGTACCTCTAGTTACCCTGGTACAGGGGGTAATGGGTCGGTCTTTGGTGTTGAACAGAGCTTGTTACCCTGGTACCAGGGTAGTTACCCTGGTACCCAGGCTAATGTCTGTTGATAGTGCTGATCCTACCTCTAGTTACCCTGGTAACCAGAGCCAGGGTAATGTCTGTCCATGGGGCTGATCTATGCTGTCCCAGGTTAATATAACCACTCTGGAAAAGACACTGGCTCACTCCTGGTGGGTGGATAGTCACGGCCTGGCTTAAAAAGGAAAAAAGATGACAACGCAAGGACGCTTTTGCACACTTTGCTTTACTTTCTTTTCCCCCTCTACAATGTCCTTCAAATAATACCATAGTGTTCAACTTTAGTTTACTTCACCTGCCTGAATCTCCTGCTTGCCTATGATTAAAAACAAACAAGATTTGCAACAACATACATACATATACAGTGAAGAAAATAAGTATTTGAACACCCTGGTATTTTGCAAGTTCTCCCACTTAGAAATCATGGAGGGGTCTGACATTTTCATGGTAGGTGCATGTCCACTGTGCGAGAGATAATCTAAAAAGAAAAATCCAGAAATCACAATCTATGATTTTTTAACAATTTATTCGTGTGATACAGCTGAAAATAAGTATTTGAACACCTGTCTATCAGCTAGAATTTTGACCCTCAAAGACCTGTTAGTCCGCCTTTAAAAGTCCTCCTCCACTCCACTGTATTATCCTGAATCAGATGCACCTGTGTGAGGTCGTTAGCTGCATAAAGACACCTGTCCACCCCATACAATCAGTAAGACCCAAACATTCAGCATGGCTAAGAGCAAAGAGCTGTCCAAAGACACCAGAGACAAAATTGTACAACTCCACAAGGCTTGAAAGGGGCTACGGAGAAATTGTCAAGCAGCTTGGTGAAAAAAGGTCCACTGTTGGAGCAATCATTAGAAAATGGAAGAAGCTAAACATGACGGTCAAACTCAATCGGAGTGGAGCCCCATGCAAGATATCACCTCGTGGAGTCTCAATGATGCTAAGAAAGGTGAGGAATCAGCCCAGAACTACACGGCAGGACTTGGTCAATGACCTGAAAAGAGCTGGGACCACCGTTTCCATGGTCACTGTTGGTAATACACTAATGCCCCTTTTCCACTGCGCGTTTTCGCAACGGTACGACACGGCTCTGCACGACTCTACCCTGATTTGAGAGCTTTTCCACTGCGGGTTGGAGGCGGGACCCGTTACGGTTTTCAGTACCTGTTCGTACCTGTTTCAGAGGTAGGTCTAACAGGTACGAGTCGGGGGCCTAAATGTCACGTGAACAGTGCTGTCCACTGATTGGTTAGATGAAATAATGTCATATGTAAGACGAAGCGCGGGGGTCTTTAAACATTCACCCGTCATGTATGAAAACACAACTGCGAGAGCAACAACGACAAACGATAAGAAAAATGGAAGACATGAGAAGAAGAACCAACCCTTGGTCGATGAGTGAGGTTCAGACCTTTCTGTGCGTGGTATCCGAGGATCGCGTACAGAGGGACCTGGACGGATCAACGCGGAACACCTCCGACTCCGCCCTCCGACTCCGCCCAGTTCCAGGCCACGGTTTTGTGTGGAAAAGCGAAAATTTACTATTACCGTGCCGTGTAGTGTAGGGCTGCACTAACCGCACCGAGTAGAGTCGGGACTATTTTGGCAGTGGAAAAGGGGCATAAGACGTCATGGTTTGAAATCATGCATGGCACGGAAGGTTCCCCTGCTTAAACCAGCACATGTTAAGGCCCGTCTTAAGTTTGCCAATGACCATTTGGATGATCCAGAGGAGTCATGGGAGAAAGTTTTGTGGTCAGATGAGACCAAAATGGACCTTTTTGGTCATAATTCCACTAAGCGTGTTTGGAGGAAGAAGAATGATGCGTACCATCCCAAGAACAACACATCCCTACTGTGAAGCATGAGGTTGGTAGCATCATGCTTTGGGGGTGTTTTTCTGCTCATGGGACAGGACGACTGTACTGTATTAAGGAGAGGATGACTGCAGCCATGTATTGTGAGATTTTGGGGAACAACCTCTTTCCCTCAGTCAGATCATTGAAGATGAGTCGTGGCTGGATCTTCCAACATGACAATGACCCAAAGCACACAGCCAGGAAAACCAAGGAGTGGCTTCGTAAGAAGCATATCAAGGTTCTGGAGTGGCCTAGCCAGTCTCCAGACCTAAATCCAATTGAAAATCTTTGGAGGGAGCTGAAACTCTGTGTTTCTCAGCAACAGCCCAGAAACCTGACTGATCTAGAGAAGATCTGTGTGGAGGAGTGGGCCAAAATCCCTCCTGCAGTCTGTGCAAACCTGGTGAAGAACTACAGGAAACGTTTGACCTCTGTAATTGCAAACAAAGGCTACTCTACCAAATATTAATGTTGGTGTTCAAATACTTATTTTCAGCTGTATCACACAAATAAATTGTTAAAAAAAATGAATACATTGTTATTCCAGTGGATTTATTATTTTGGATTTTTTCTTTTTAGATTATCTCTCACACAGTGGACATGCACCTACCATGACAATTTCAGACCCCTCCATGATTTTTAAGTGGGAGAACTTGCAAAATAGCAGGGTGTTCAAATACTTATTTTCTTCACTATATATATATATAAATGAAAAAGAAAGAAAGAGATTGGAATACAAAGCTCACCAATCATCTCCATCTAGTGAGCTCTTCCGACAACAAAACTCAAACCAGAATAAATCGTGTTATGCTCTATTAGAAAAAACAAGGTCTCCAAGTCAAGTGGGTGTTGTACATGCGTTACTTCGACATGTGAAAGTCCCTGACCTATGTTCTGATTAGGGGCACTTTACAGCCTATACGCAGCCTAGGCTCCAAGAGGGTACACCTTGAGACTGGTGACACATGGACACAGCTCTGTACACTCGCAAGATAGGGATTGAAAAAATACGTCAGCCTTTCATCTATTGTTTACATTTATAGTGTGAGGACCAGGAAGTAGATTTGTAGAGAAATTAAATTTGGGAGCTTGAAGACAAATAAATATCTCCCCATGCACATGATAGGACAAAAATAATTTATATCTTATGCCGTCCTGATTACAAATAGGTTTCAATGGTCCGTCTTTAATCATTTATTCATGGAATGTTTCAATACCAAATTCAATTAAATAACAAAATAGTAAAACCTAATATACAAAAAAAAGATTAAAATAGGGTTCAACTAAAGTTTTTATGTGAATCGAGAAGGAGGCAGAAACAGAAGACAATGGACAAGGAAAGGAACCATAAAACAAGGGGGAGAGGTAGGAAGGTAAGGACAGTTTAACACCGGAAGAGACTGTCTGTTTCACTAAGTGTCCCTCCCCCCTACACACAGTGACAGACTGGAACATCTCAGTGTGTTTGACCATCCTCCCATTGGACCACTACTCTCCTGCATAGCAATCGGAGGCCATAGAAGGAAAAAAGAAAGAACAGAGAGAAGGTAGCAGGATTGAAGGCGTACGGTGCAGAGAGCAACATAACCATAGCAACAGGCAAACTACTTCTCAAAATGTAATAATTTCCTCCGTGGATATTTCTACGTGGGGAGCGCAGGAGAGGTCAGGGCTGTCACAGAGAACAGATATTGATATTCAACACATTCCGAGGATGGCCAGCGCAATAATGTCTTTAACCCCTATGGAAATAGGACACTGCTACGGGACTAAAGTGACTATTTCCATTATGACCATGCCAAAAAGATTGTTTTTTGAGGGGGCCTGTCAACAGTCACACCAAATGTTAGCAATTTCTATTTTTGGGGGGGGGGGGGGGGGCATTACAACAAGACATTGATTCATTATTAGTGTCTGAAAATGTAAATGCTTGAAATCCTTTGAGTGAAATGCCTTATGGGTGAGACCCTGCTGTAATAGGCCTGTCGTTTTTAATATCTGTTGCATCCATTCATATTAGATGAGTGAAACCAGCATTCATATTGAATGAGCCATGCTAAGGCTCCACCTTAATCAAAAAAAAGTACTTAAAGCAATATTTATTTGTTACAATAAGTATTGAAAATCTCTATTCTATCCCTGATATAGAGGGTCTGATCAGTCACATGGATGTCCAACTCCCTCCGCTCTACAATAAACAGTAACACAGTTCAGGTATTTTTTCCCTGTTCCAATCCAGTGAGAGAACTGATTAAAGAGGAGGTCCTCTCTGGGCTTTCGAGGGCGAGCAGCAGAGCAGTGTGGACTGACATTGGCGGAAAAGGCAAAGCTCATTACAACATTACGCCTTTAACAAAGGCAGGGCCTAGTATGCTAAAGATAAACGCTAAGAAATGTGTCTTCTGTGAGTTATGTGCCTACAACTCGCGCCGTCCACCTACGTTAACAAACAAGTCTGTTAACGATCTGCCCTTCCAACAATTAACGTACAAAACGTTTTAAGAAAGGATTGTGCTAAAGGTCCATGTATCTAAATAGTTAAGACCTTGTTCCGACCCGGGGGCTCTTGTAGTATCTGCTTTGGAGCCTGACAGGCATAATGTCTCTCTCAGGTTTGTTCTGTGGATATTTTCTATCTTGTGAACACATCCTTTCTTGACCCATCACATAAAAAATGTATCCGTCACGGGGGCATGTCGGGATTCTTTCTGAGGCAGAAAGTACCGGTCTCCTCGGAGTGCATCTCCGTTTACCGTGAGAAAGCCATCTTCCTCGTCGCGTTCTAGCCTCGAGGCAACACCGGCGCTCCTCTTTAGACCCCCCCCCACACACCCCCTTCCCCCCCGCGCCTCCCACTGTGGAACCGTGAACTCTTCCCTGATCCTCTGTTGGTTGTCTCTGGCCTAATAGGAGAAGCAGGTATCCATGGAGTAACAACGAGGCAGTCTGTGCAGCAGCAGGTGTCCCCTTCACAGGAGTGGACTATTTTATTACCACTCTCTCCCCCCCTCTCCCTCCCTCTTCCCCTTCTACCCGAGGTGATCAGGGCACATATCGAACAGGGGGGGGGGGGAAGAGTGTGTTTAATGTAATGAGTTGGATGCATCAACGTGTTATGCTCCTATTTAAATGTATACGACCACTTTCCTGTACATTTTGCAGGTTACATTAAGCAGGTCAAAGCATTTTCTCTTGAACCTTGGCAGGCAAAAGTGTTATATCTTGCCCCCATGGTGAGTAAAATCCTTATATTGAAATGCTTGTGAGAAATAAAACATGATGCTGGTAATCCAAAATGGGCACAGCTCCAGTGTTCACCGTTTTATATTGCAATTATTGATTTTGTGAGCATAAAAGCACTTTTATTTATTGAACTCCTACAAATTCATGTTTGTTTTACTCAATAAAGCAGTGTTTCACTGAAACAAGTGTCATCCTATGAATATTTATATAAAATAATATTAAACACGTTTAATGTCTCCCTAACTTCGTCCTTCCCTTTTCTCTGTCGTTCTCTCTTATCCCATCTCCAATCTTACTAATAAACTCATCCATCTATTGGTCCTCCACAAGTGTCCCATCAATTAAATGTCTCTAAATGTAGTCTGACCTTTATATTTATATGCATATCTGAACCTACTTTATAGGCATTTAGGTATCAATGTTGGTTTATAGTAGTGTGTGTGTGTGTGTGTGTGTGTGTGTGTGTGTGTGTGTGTGTGTGTGTGTGTGTGTGTGTGTGTGTGTGTGTGTGTGTGTGTGTGTGTGTGTGTGTGTGTGTGTGTGTGTGTACGCAAACATGTGCGTGTGTGTGTGATTGTGCGACAGCAGATGATCAGTGTAGCCAGAGCCTGTCATACAGCGAGCTAAAACCTTTAGCTGATGCTGTGTGTGTGTTTGTGTGGACTAGCAAGTGTATAACCATATGCGTGTGTGTGTTGGTGTTTGTGTGTGTATGTTGGTGTTGTGCGAACTCGTAAGTGTATAACCGTATGCGTGTGTGTGTTGGTGTTTGTGTGTGTATGTTGGTGTTGTGCGAACTCGTAAGTGTATAACCGTATGTGTGTGAGTGTGTTGCTCTTTGTGTGACTCGTAAGTGTATAAACTTGTATCTGTACGTGCACCATTGTGCACGTGCACGTGTATGTCTCCCGTGCGTGCCAAAAGAGAAGGAAGCTTGCCTTGCCTGCAGCAAATCGATGTCCCCTTGAGGGAATGAGAGAGACGGGGAGAGAGAGAACAACAAATAGAGAGAGGTAGAGATTAAGAGGGAGAGAGAGTCAGCAAGCCTTGGGCAAACACATTTTGCTCCTTTTTCCTCCCCGAAATCAGAGCTTTCCCCATCCCACTCTTTATCAATATTCTGTGCAGGAAACGGTGGCACAGAGCAGCAGACAAGCCAACATGGGGCTTGGATTCCATGTATACCCAGTACTTTCACTAAGTGAGGCATCAAGTTGCTTTATTGCTTTTTTTTTTGAGCGAAGTCAAAAAGTCAGGCCAACTGGATGCCTGACTTGACTCGAGTGTTGAGAGTGATCCTGCAAGCTTGCTAACTCATTCCTTGAACCCTAGTCCTCGGCACTCAACATAACTTGTTCACTTTAAGTAAGCCGTTAGATTTACTTTTCACCTTCTACTCCGTAAGCCTGCTCCAACCAGGCCCTGGTAAATAAGTTAAAGCCCTGTAGGGAGCGCGGGATGTATTGGCCGTGACAGCTATCTGAGAGAGTAAGCTCTGATTGTCTCCTTAAATACCTTTACGCAACAACTATGTACCCAGTGAGCAGTTTGGACATCTGGTCTCCAAGCTTTCCCTGCAGACGCTCATGGAAGTGACATTTTGATATCACTTGTCTGGGACAAGCAATACGAAGGAGGCTTTGTCCCAGCAGCCTAAATGTCTTTATAACCTTAACCTCGATTTTTGCAAAACCTCAACCCAGTTCAGTGTGCCGTGTCCGTGAATAGAAGACAATTTCATCCTGAATAAAGCCTTGTTCTGGGAAGAGTTCAAAAGGTTCCTCAAAGTGCACTCCTATTTATTTGTGGTTTGGATTTGAGTGGTGCGCATCTCTGTCCATTGGTTCTTCATGTTGACTGTTGGCTTTCACAGGCAAGTTCAAGAGTCTCACAATTAATCCAAACAACACTCATAAACCCACAGTTAAAGAAGGACAATCATGCAATACATTATAACTGGGAAAGAAAGAAAGAAGACTTCATCCCTTCTTTTCATAAATAACTTCAAAAAAGGTGCTGACTGGCTTAAATGGACTGGCGCATGAAAAGTGTATCTACTTTGTGCGAATCAGTATGTGTGTGTGTGCGTGTCTACATTGTTTGGCCGTGTGGCGCTTCCTGATTTTGTGAATACCAGCTCTTGTCCTGAGCACTAGAGGTACTGGTAGGGAACCTTGTGGGGGTAAAAAGGACCTACACACATCAGCTCTACCGAGATATTTAATTTCCGATTTCATCATGCCAACGATGCCTTACTTGTTGTCATGAGTCCCTGCAGAAAGATAATGTTCCGTCCCTGGTGTTTTTGTATTGTGTTTGTGTTATTTTTAGTCTGGTTTTCTGTTGTACCACGGTGTGACATGTTTTTATTACTGTTGCCATCTTGTCCAGGATGCTTTTGTGATAAATAGGTGCTTCTGGTTAAATAAATGAAATGTTGGATTCCAGCAAAGGAAATTACACCCAAATATCTCTCGGCTCGCTACTATTTTTCCTTCAACATAAATTTCCCCGCCCCCCTTAAATCCCCCATTCATCAATCAAATACCAAAGAGTGAGGAAAAAGGTGACTATTTCCAGCAACACCTCCCCACTGTTGAGAAATTTCGACACACAAGTTATTACGCCTGCATGTTGTGTGTACACGATGGCATCCTTCCAAATTAGTCACTTGTTTGTATTGGTAAGCGTAAGCACAATTTATTACCAATGGAAATAAATGAATAAAAAAAATGCAGGTTCCGGTAATTACCTATGTCTGGCAGTAACAAATATTTACCAATGTTCAAGTGAAAGAGTTTAATAGGATACAAATATTTTGGCGTCATAATCAGGATGGAAGGCATTCTCACCGCTAATTCAGTAACCTTGGCTCCTTAGTAAATAACTCATTAGTCTTGGCACTTTCAACTCAGGCCAGACGGGGCCACAGTGCGAAAAAGTGAACCAGTGAACCAGTCAACCAACTTCAACACCTTCTTAGGGACAAGGGGTTTGGATCTAGAGGTAGAAGCACAGCAATAGCCAGGCCATTAACCCAGATAGCTCTCTCTGGCTCTCGTCTCCATCTAGACGATGCTCGCCTCTGTGTCTTTTTTTCCATTAGCCCTAAAAGCTGCCGTGAACACGCAGCCTTACTATAATGGTGCGCTGTACATGTACGATTTAATGAACAAATAGCATGCTCTTTACATTATGAAAAAGGTGCGTATAAAAACATCAGTCCATCTGGAGCAATTAACATCTTGTCAGACTAACCGTGGGCTGGGACTTATGCCAACGGAGTAGAGACAGAGGACTATGGCATCCAACACAGAGTAGCACACATACCGAAAAACACTGACTATAAGAACTTGTCTTAAATGTCTCAGTCTGGAGGTGAGAGAACCTGGGGCCCTAGACAGTTCACAACATCAGCTGACCCAGATGAACATCCTACTTTGTGTGTGTGTGTTCTTGTGTGTGTGTATTTGTTACTCGGCATTGTTCTCTCACTATATCCGAGCAGCATAACAGCAGAGGAGATCCAGGCAAGGCAACACAAGCTGTTAGCAGTAGTTGCCAAGCCCAGATTTAAAGAAAATTGCTTAAATGAAACACAAAACAATAGACAGTACTGATATTTTACCACCAAGTATCATGATACTTATAATAAACCTATTATTATAGGTTTACTCTGATATAACTACTGTATTAATTATTTTTTGCATTGTGTGTGTGTGTGTGTGTGTGTGTGTGTGTGTGTGTGTGTGTGTGTGTGTGTGTGTGTGTGTGTGTGTGTGTGTGTGTGTGTGTGTGTGTGTGTGTGTGTGTGTGTGTGTGTGTGTGTGTGTACCTGTGGAAGCTCTCTCTCCCTTGGGGGCGTTCTGGGGGCCCCTCTATGGGGGAGGGGACCAGGTTCAGACACGAGGCGAGGGACTGGCTCGAGTCCTCCCTGGAAACTGAACGCACACAAACACAGCAACATACATGCACACGCAGACAGACACACAAACACACACACACACAAACACACTTATCAGTACATTTATTTTAGGCGTAAAAGCATACAGATCCAAATATAGTTGCTTTGCTCCATTACCGTCGGTCCCTCGCTACGAAATCAATCATACTGCGATGGCCGTTCGCATCAAGCAGCCTATTAGACTCAACGGTGGATTATCCTTTTTGGGGGGGGGACTATAATGGCGAGTCCCTAGGCACTCCTAAACCATAATTGGTCCATTTTTTAATTGCAGTCCGGGTTGACCCGAGCCGGAGCATCTGGACGGGGTTGACGATGGGGCTGGGATGGGGCCGATCCTCCAGCCAGTGTTAAAACCCCTCTGCCCGCCGAGTGATGCTAAAGGGCAGGAGTCACAGCTGGAATTGGAAACGCCGGAGCCCAGGAGTCCAGGGTGCCGCTGGCCATAAATTGCCATGAAACTGCCAGATTTTTAATAAAGGCTACAACTAGCCACCTGAGGGGAGTACGAGGATGGGGAGTGGGGACGTGCAAGTG
Source organism: Melanogrammus aeglefinus (assembly GCA_900291075.1). Taxonomy (NCBI): domain Eukaryota; kingdom Metazoa; phylum Chordata; class Actinopteri; order Gadiformes; family Gadidae; genus Melanogrammus; species Melanogrammus aeglefinus. Next base: position 69,183 of record OLKM01000276.1, on the reverse strand, counting down.
CATTGTGCTATTTTGTGTATGTACATGTTCAAAGGGATGGTGGTGGTGGTGGGGACAGTGGAGGTTTGTAATAAGTGTGTTTGTGTGTGTGCTCTCTTGCATTTCTCCCACCTTTTTATCCACGTGGTCAAATACGCGTACAAATTGCCCCTTTGCGTGTGTGTAAAGAGCGATGATGGTGCTGATGTCGGTTGGTGCGGAGGTGGATTGTAATAAGGGTGTCATTGCGTGTGTGCGAGAGAGCGATGATGTTAGTGGTGGTGGTGGTGGTAGCAGAGGGGGGTTTATTAAATGCGTCAGTATGTGTGTGTGTGTGCGTGTGTGCGCTCTCTTGCACTTCGCCCACCTTTTTATCCACATGGTCAAATACGCGTGCATATTGCCCCGTTGCGTGTTTTTTCGAGTGAGGGCTGTGTGAGCCGCCTCAGGTTCTGTGTGACCCAAAGCGCGTCTCTCCGACTCTAAATCTTAATTTGAATGAATAATTTCATGCTGCAGACTGTTACTCCACTGTCTCAAAGCACACAGGCTTAGTCACTTGACTTTATGAAAACAATTTATCAAACCTTTAATTTCAAGCTACGGCCTTCAGAACCATTAAGTCTGAATAAAGAAATAACGGGGCATGCAAAAGGAAAGGCTGCGAATAACCACAGAGCCATGTATGTGTGCATGTGTGTCTGTCTGTATGTGTGCCTCTGTATGCATGTGCGTTGGTCATGTGTGAGAACGAGGGACTATGTACTGTATGTGTCAACCATCTACTCTTACCATGTTGATGTGCCGTGTTTGTTTACTTTCCATTTTTCTCAGAGCAAAATAATTATTAGGATGAAGGCAGTTACTGTTTTGCTCATTTAAAATATCCTGACAAGCAATCTTTATTTAATTGTCTTGGACTTCATATTAAAATGCATTTGGTACTCAACATAGCCTGCATCCGATTTACAGATGGAGCCCCCGGGCTACAATCTGGCACATTTACGTGTACTGCTGTACATATTCATCAATGTGCATTATCCTGAAATCAATTACACAGAAACTGACCTAAAGCCTGGATCAGAGTCAGAGTCAAAGAAATACCCTTCATTTCCCATTTAAGTCAAACACAATAAAGGGTGTTGCATGAAAACCAGTTTACATAAAACATTTAAAGTACACAAATTGTAAATCACATTAAACCCATGTTACTTTAAGGAATACAGTTTGCAGTTCTTCATGAACAGATGGTGTTGACTTTGGTTTTGGAATTGACTCATTTGAGACTTACCCCCGAAATACATGTATAACTTAGACAAAAACATAAAGAACACACAAGAACAAGATTTGTTGGTAGAATCTTGAAAGGCTTTTTGAAATGGGAAGGGCGTCAAAAGTGAGCGGATAAAAAGCCCAAGCGACAACAAAATAACAGATTTAGAGCAAAGCTGCGCCAATAAAAGCAAGTGGCAGGTGCTGACTCAGAGCCGTCAAGTGAGAGAATGCAGCTGTTGAATCTGTCAGTTTATTGAGAGAAAAGACACATAAGGGCAAAGCAACAGGAAGGTAGGCCTGGCATGAGTTTTAGGAGGAAGAAGGGCAACTGGGGAGAGAATAAGTAGTGTTTTTACCAGAGGAACCAGCAGGAGCAAGGCATACCCAAAAGCAAGGAAAAAGACCACCAGGTGTGCAAGAACAGCGGAGTGTTTCTTTAAAAAGAAATAAAGCTTGTGTAGTTACCATGGCGATGGCGCTGATCGTCAGAGAGGTCTAGATCCAACATCAGATCATCTTCGTCCAACTCTGAGGAGCCCATGTTGTTCAGCATATCCTGGAGGAGGGAGAGACGTCCATTGTGAAAATTTGTAAATAGAAATTAACGAAATTCTGAATATTATCAATCACATGTAGGGGATATTCTTTTGGAACATATTGTGAAGATTCTTGTTTCAGTCTACTTTTATGAAATGTTGCACCTTATCAAGTCCATGAAAACTTTTTAGCATTTTAGAAATGTGTGCCAATTCGTTTTTACGATCCAAGCTCATTTATTAAAAAGGTTCATCATTATTTGCATAATACTTTGATTTTGCTTGTCAAGAATATTCTTTTTTTAATTAATATTTTATTGTGACCTCTACTCGGTTCCTCCAAAAATAATAATATTATTAGAACAAATGAAACAGTTCCAAGTTTGGAAGTTTGTATTATATTTTCATTTCAAGGGTTGAATATTTTTTGGCATTTTAATGGAATTGTTATGTGATTCTCTCGGATAGCAGCCATATAGCAGCGTGTATTGTACCCACATAAAATACTATATGGAAATCGACGCATTAATTCCACCCCCCTAAAAAGGGTATAAGGAAAGAAAATGTGAAACAAATCAAACATAAGGTTCACAAGGAGAGAGAAGTCCCTAGTTCTAGTCTACATTTCTATTATGAAGTGCCATTTTAATGTGCCTGTAACTTGTCGAGATTATGGATCATGGTATTGTTCTGCTACTTGCAGAATGAACTACTAATACATTAACTGCTCTATCGCTATGGGGCTGGAATTGAGTAAATGACACTCACCATTTCATGCACAACCATCCCATCTGTACTATTCATCTTTCCAGGATATCCAGGCCATTTAGGCAGAATTTACATACCCTTGCCTAAAAAACGTTGATGTATATTCAGAAAATAATTGCATGTCGTAAAACTGGGATTGTGGCGCAGTTAATGTTTGGAATGGCAGGACTGCCCTCTAGTGGTTGCAAAGGATGAAACGTCCACCAAATACATTTTATGAGACACTTAAATTTGCTCTAATCACTTAAGTTTTATATGAGAAACCTAATTTGGAAAGGCAGAATTTGTTGAAAAAAATTATTTTTGATATTAACTAAGGAAGTATTTATAAACAGCTTTAACAAGAAATAAATATATGAGGTCAGTAATTAGAATCATGTGGCTAAAACAGAATAAATTGAGTATTTAAAGAGGCTTGACTGAATATGGATATATTCTGCGAATACACGCACACGTCACCAATTATGATTAAACATAGTTTAAAGATCAAATATTTCTAGTGGACTCATATCAGACCAGAAGTGGTAAGGAGTACCTATTTTATAGCACATATTCTACAAAGAATTCTACAAAATTCTGCAGCTGGTGGAGGAACATTCAGGTTCGAACCTCAGATTGATATCCATGTGTTGGAGCACTAGACCTTAGCATCATATCAAACTATTAAATCATACATCGTGACGTGATGCATGCGTATGTGTATGCGTGTATGCTTAATCAATAATGTTCCCCAAACACCTAATGAAATGATTTTCATGGCAATACCTTGAAAAATCTCCATATAATACATTTGTACATGCCGCCATGCTGTACTGTGTATGAAAGAGCAATATTGGATTATTGCGACAGGAGCAAATATGGAAAAAGGATTCAAACACAACACAGGGGTAATTCAATTGAACACAGGGCTTATATTTGCATCATTAGAGCTAATAGCTACAAGGTATTGGAAAAGCCATGAAGACCATATTATTCCACTGCAAGACTTCATTTGGAGCTAAATTACCTATGTTAATGGGTGCCCCTAGACTCAGAGCCACGAGACTATTTTAAAAGAGGCTTTTAAAATCCAGAGGTGCCAGCTGTTTAACCTCCCATGTACATTTCGTGGGAGAGTAATCCTCATGTCCGTACGTATTTTATGCACATTCGAATTTATATATTATGAGATCATAGGGATTTTTGGCACTCGTTACGAGGGGACGACATGTCGTTACAGGCGGCCAGGCTGACACCGGAACCCAGAGAGGAGAGAAGGCGGGTAGCCGACGGAGGGGTGACTCATCCAAGGCTATTAAGAGCCATCGATGAAAATGACATACGTTTTCTGTGTAAATCACTTTTATTTTCCATGCCTCCGGGCTGCGGGGTCACATGGATCCAGCGAGCGGCGTCAGCGGGAAAGAAACCATGTTCGAGGACCCGTGGTACTGCAGTAGTTCACAAGTATGAGCATGTATTGGCCTGGGGGACATACTAATTAAATGGAACATCCAGTGGGAAGTTGTATTATCCGCTTCCACAGAAGTGTGCAAGTTATCATTTCTCATGTCACACGTATTGTGGAATTGCAAGCGGGTTATTTCGGATGATCTGTCTTTCGTCTATCAACTACTGATCATAACACACGGATGATCTGTCTTTCGTCTATCAACTACTGATCATAATACATGGATGATGTATCACCGAAGGGGTTGAAGTGCATCAGTAGATGCATTTCCCAACTGATGAATTGCAGCAACGTCATTGCAACCAGGGCCTGGTTGACGGATGGCGAGACAGATCATACGGGTAGGGAATGTATGAGAGACTGCTTTGGACATTTTTGAATAGATTCATCCAAGAATATGCCTTTTGTGAGGTGCAGACGTGTTGACGATTGTTTACGGATAAAATATACAATCCTTACTGACAGGTTTATACCAGCTGCTCTCCTTTTAGTCGCAAAGGGTTCGAATGAGCAACCCAAACAACGATGCAGATGATAAATATTAAGATGAGAATGCAAGGTAGCAGTGATAACGGCTACAAACAACATTGTATGTGTACGCAGTCTGTATTGAATATGTACTGCTCAAAACTTTAAGCATTTAAAAGCACTAGGCAGACTTCCTCCCCTTCATTCCCTCAAACAGACAACCCCAGTCCAGGAGGAATCTAAATGTTTCTGATGATCAAACCGCACTTTTTGGATTCCTCCAATAAACGTAAAAAAGGGTTTTGAATGGAGGCAGCTGCTTCCCTGATCACAGGTGGAGGAGAGGAGAGTGTGTAGGCTAAGAAATTATCTCGGCCCACCACAACCCTGGAGGACGAATGCTGTTTTTTAAAGACTCAGCAAGAAGCCCCAGGGTGTGGAGAAGCCCTCACAGGACCCTCGCCTCACCCTCACAGGCCTGACAGTGCAGGTGGAGAGAACCAAGCCAAACCGCTGGTGCTCAGCCCCCATCTGAGCTCCCCATTCACTTTCTATATTCCTGTCCCACAAAAATATAAATAAATAAACAAACAAACAAACAGGGAGGCAAAAGTGCTGACCAAGGAACACACATGCATCCTGGGGAGCAACTTGGAGGTACTATACATTAAGAAGAAGACATCAGCAGTCGCTCAAGGTTGTTTAGACGGAGCAATGCTGGTCGGAGGAGTTCCCGCCTGCACACCACTGATAAATGACCTCCTTCCACTTTAAGTTATTCCCTTAACTTTTGTGATTATGACTTGTGAATTACATGAGGCCGTGTCGAGTCCCAGGCCGTGCCCCCCCCCACCCCACACACACACACACACACATTTGTTAAACACCTTAAATATAATGCATAATTTATAAACTGCACTGTGCAGTGCAGTTTATGTTCACTCTGTCGATACAAGCTAAACTACTACTTAGCTCCTGCTACACACAAGATAGAGGTCCATTGTGTAGAATTTAGCGGCATCTAGCGAAACTGTCTTGCAGAATTGGAATATGATACTCGAAAGTTTAAGTCTTTTTATTTATTTGTTTATATGCTGCATTTCCCTGCTTTATTATAGAGTGAGATAGACAGAAAGGTATGGGAGATATGGGAGATATAGGGGAAGACATGCAGCAAATGACCACAGGGAGGAATCGAATCCGGGGCGCTGCGATCAGGAATTAGCCTTCATGGTGCACGCTCTATCCGGTGAGCCACTGGAGTGCCCTAAAGTTCTAGGTCTTATTAGTGTCAGAAAAAAACAGTGAAAATAAGAATCTTTGTCTGCCTTAGAATAGAATGAGCTGAAAAGGTTAATAGGCCGTTACCGCCATCATCTATTACAACGAATACAATCACCATGGTGACTTTGTCTCTAAAGCCATCAGAAATCGACCTTGGTGCCATTCAAATCAATGTTGAATTTTTGCAATAAAGGAAATACCTACAAGCACCTTACACAATACCAGCCAGTACAGGCCAACGTAGCCCTTGGACAGAGAGGGTAGACGCCGGGGGATATTCATTTGGGGCAACCTCACCGATAGTGACTTTTTTTTTTTTTGGACCACTAAGGCAGAAAAGAAAATCATTCCTTTAGCCATGGCCTTGGGGCCCAGATTTATTGTGAAATTTGCTGTAAAGCAGTGTATTAGAGATTTAACCCTGTAAAAATGACTTGCCGCACTTCTCTAAAGTTTCGAAACGTACTGGCGGGAAGGCATTGTGGGGACAAAACGCACAGAGGAAGTGAAAAGACGACGACCGCTTAAAGGGAAGCAAATGGGGATTGAGATGTCTTGGTTTGGAAAGCAGAGAGAGCAGAGCTACGATGCTCTGCGGGGATGGATGACAGCTCCTAGTCAGCCTGGGTAGGCCTTATGAGTCCCCAGGAGAAGATGAGAGGGAGGCCTGGACTCCGGCCAGCTCTGCATGCATTGATGTGTTTATATACTAGGGGCAAGTGTCGTGGATAGCTTTGGCTAAAAACACTATGATGCATACATCAGATGACTGTTTCACACGTATCTATGTTTTTGTATGTCTCCATTCAAATAAAACCTAAATAATATATATAGGTGGTAGTTGTTGGAATCAGTTACAAGGGTTTGAGTTTTGTTTGAATGGGATTAATATAAAGAGGAAAGCCTTTGTGCGGGTTAACAAGGCCTGCTGCCTTTATGAAAGAATGATTGACATTTTGTTTGTAATTTTACAAACAGGTTTTTGGTCTGGAACAACCAACTCACCACATACTCTCGCTTTCATTTTCGCTTGCGGTCTCATTCACACACACACACACACACACACACACACACACACACACACACACACACACACACACACACACACACACACACACACACACACACACACACACACACACACACACACAACCTACCAGGCTGCCCAGTTTGGACGAAGAGGAGTTGTTCCTGTGCTTGATAAGACCGAAGCCCTCGATGCCATGCGCGTCACCGTGGTTGCCTTGGATACGGGGTCCACCAGCCCCTTCGGAGGAGGAGCGCAGCCGTCTCTCCATCCTCATGACACCGTGATAGGGGCTCACACTGCTGCACATTGAGGCTGCCCAGGAGAGAGGAGAGAGGGGTGGAGTCAGGGCACAAGGTGGGGTTCACGCTCCACAAGCCCAGTCAGGATCTAGCCCCTGTATTTCTCCTTACCAAATCGGTTCTCATGCTAATCATTTTTGGACATACGTGTCCTTATTTAGGCTCAGGAATGGGTTCTTTGATACTATTGTAAAACTATTTCGATTCTCTGACTTTGTATGGACTGCCTACATACAGTGCCAGGAGCAGGAAGCATAATAACATGCCATACAAAAATAACAACGACAAGGAGAAGAAGCACAGAGTTTTTTGATTAAGAATTTCACAGAGCAAAATCCAAAACATGCACTGAATCCGGATATCCCTCCCTGTCCTTCTACCTAACTCATCAACATTCCAGCCATTCCGTGGTGTGATGCGAACGCATAGAACAAGGTTTGCCCTTAGACCTGATCGCTGTCTAGTTATAATACATATCATTGAGTTTCATATTATATTGCTTAGCAACCATTGAATCCTTATACAAACATTAACACGACCGCTAGAATATCAATTGGCCCTCCTTGGTACTCCGTGGCCATTTCTCCTCAAGAACCCGCCCTCACACAGCCCATAGCCTGGGCACAGGTTCATAACCCTTGGTTCAAAGCGACCTTGAGTTGCAGAGAATTGTTCTGGGCCAATTGGAATGGGCGCTAGGTTTGATACCATGCAACCTTTGTCCGCCGCCAAGAATATCGGACCACATCACAGCAGCATCCCCATGGAGTAGTGTGAACAGCCAGTCCAGTCCTTCTGTGTGTGGGTGGGTGGATGTGCATGCATGCCCGTGTGTGTGTGTGTGTGTGTGTGTGTGTGTGTGTGGTGCATGTAAGTGTGTGTGTGTGTGTGTGTGTGAAACAAACATAAAGAAGGCCAACCGGGGCAGTCATTACATGGATAAAAGGCTGTCCATTCTGCACCCCTATTAATAGCACATCATTTCACGGGGAGAGGAGCAGAGGCCGTGAGTGCAGTAACAATCACAACTTGCCCTGCCGACCCCTCTGTTAATGAGAGAGTATGTAGGAGACTCCATGGCAGAGAACTTTTATATGCTATTCTATCTATATTCTATTTTATAATTTCCATTTCCTAGCTCTTCAGGCATTTAAAAAAACGAAAAGTTCACCACCCTACGTCATCCATGCGCAGTTCATATTCACTTTGGATTAGTCATCTCAACAGCTCAGTACAACTAAATACCAACAACAATAACTACCCCGTGATTGAGCATTGCACGCACAGTTCTTTATTTGGTCAAACAATGACAGAAGACAAAGCCAAGCACCAAATGGCGGTTCCCTTTCCATCATGGGTTTCTTCCACATTTTAGCGATATCTAAAACAAGCGCGGTCTGGAGAGGGGAAACCATGGCGAGACCTAACTGCCGTCGCCATTCTGAAAGCACCGAATCCAATTTGATACCCGGGGCACCGCTGAGAAAATGACGTTAGAGCTTTTCAAGAGAAACACGAGCGTGACATTAACAAATCTCCAGCGTCCGACACAGGATGGAATCACACAGTTTAGAAACACCCCTAAAGCACTGCTTTTAATCTATTAAAAGTAATGGTCATCATGATAATTGTCATTGAGTATTTATTTTGACCTGTGCCACTGGTGTACTTTAAACACCGGGGGTAAAATGGAGGCTACATTAGTTATGACGGACACAATGTATAGTATTTAACTTAATGTGTATTCTGAGTGTGTGTGTGTGTGTGTGTGTGTGTGTGTGTGTGTGTGTGTGTGTGTGTGTGTGTGTGTGTGTGTGTGTGTGTGTGTGTGTGTGTGTGTGTGTGTGTGTGTGTGTGTGTGTGTGTGTGTGTGAAAATGGATACCCAACGTATGCGGGTGGTTGAGAAAGTGTGTATTTATGTAGGTGGTTGCGAGTCAGGGTTAATCTGTGTGCGTGTGTGTGTGTGTGTGTGCCTGCGTGTGCGTGCGTGCCCATGTGCTTGTCTCGATGCGTGTGCAAACAGGTGCCGTGTTTGTGTGTGTGCGCTGACCTGCGTGGGGCTTTCGGAGTTGCGAGGGCCTGTGCTCCTGATGACTGCAGCAGTGGCCCCTACCCACTTCTTGCACCGAGACTGCGTTCCTGCCACTCCTCTCCGTGGGCTCCGGGTTCGGGCGCCAGCCCTCGCTGCGCACCACACAGGCCTCACTCTCGCTCGTCGTCTCCGTCTGGTAGCCACACTTCCTGTCTTCCGCTGACCCTTTCCTGTCCCTCTGGTACAACGTCCTCTTCTCCTGCACTCCTTCCGCTCTCTGCTCGGCCTGCTCATTCTTCACCCCCACCGGTGATTGTTGTTGTTGTTGCTGCAGCTGCTGCTGCTGCTGCTCTGGGGCTGGCGGTGTTGGTGGTGGTGGTGGTGGTGGTGATGGTGGCGACGGAAGGGGAAGGCAAGGTACAGCCGTCTCTGGATCTGACTGGGAGACGGCAGTGTCATAGTCGGTGGGGTTGGGGGTGCTGGCGTCTTGGAGAGGCTGGTCTGCGCAGGACTGGGCCGGTGTGGAAAACTCCTAGAAACAAAAGACCGACATCATCATCTATAAATGTATCAGAAAATGCTAAATACATAATTAAATGTGTTTATGTTTGTGGGTTAATCTAAGCAAGCTTTATGATATATGATGTTTACAATCCACAACTCTTTTATACAAAAGTAATGCATGCCTTGCACATAAGAGAGAGCATTATTTACTTTCAATTGCTCATCATTCAGCCTTCATTCTCATAGCTGTCAACTAAAAGGTGAGTGAGTAATGGGTTTGACTTTTTGAGTCCATTTTATACACTGAATGAATAATAAATATTTCCATTTGCAGTCCGGAGGGCTCCAGTCCAGCACATTGCCCTCCTAATAACACATTTGCTCACCTGATCCAGATAATCCATTAAGGATTATAATCAAAATCAGGTCAGTCAAAGTGCTATTGTTGGACAGGACTTCTCTCAGTGGAACGTGTTCCAAACCTGGATGGATCGATGTTGTGCTCCCAAAGGAATACAAGAGGCACCGGAGCGCTCTACCTGGGAGGTAGGGTCCAGCTGGCTGAGGCTATCGACTAGGAGAGCAGGATCAGCTGGTGCTGGGTCGGTCTCCTCCCCAGGGAGAGAGGGAGGCCCGGGGCCTTCAGCAGACGCAGGGCTGGGTGCAGGGAGAGCCTCCACCTCCGATACGGAGTCCTCCGTGATGGGGATGAATTCCGAAGGGGTAACGGCGGTGGTCCTGTCCTCCGACATCATGGGCGAGTGGAGCGAGCTGTCGGGCCCGGCGCCCAGCAGATCGCCGGGGCAGGACCCCGGAGTGAGTCCACCGGTGGGAACAGCAGCCGCGGTGGACCTCGGCGGGCTCCAGGGTCACCCCTGGAGGCCTGCTGGGGTCTGAGGTGCGAGACAAGCGGTGATTTGCCGAGAAGGATTTGGGCAGCAGCTGCTTCTTCTGCCGCGTCGAACGCCTGTTGTTGTTGCTGCTGCTTGCCTTGCTGTAGTCGTCAAGGTAACCGGAATCGTCCCCCTCGTTGGTCCCCGAGCTGCTGATGCAGTTTGTGAACACGTTGCGATTGGTCGAGGAGGACGAGGAGGAGGCCTTGTCAAAATCCTCCGTCAGAGAGCGCGTGATCTTTTTCTGCTTGTGGCTGCCGAACCCAAAGTGGTGTCGCGACTTGGTGCGCCCGCCGCCGTCGGCCGACGCCGACGGCGACAGAACGGCGGTCGGCGCCGCCGTCGCCTGCTGGTTGTTCCCGTTGGCGTCCGTGCCCCCTTGCGTCGTCAGCGGAGGGGTGAGGTTGAGGTTTGGAGGCTGCACCCGTGGCTCGCTGTGGCGCTTGGAGGTAAAGCTGAGCGACGGCGCCCGGAACAGGCTCCGCCGTTTGCCCGTGCTGCCGGAGCTGGAGTTGGTGCTCGAGGGGGAGGAGGTGTGGACGCCATTCCCGACGCCGCCCGATGAGGGGGAGGACGGGAGGGAGTCCTGCTTCTTGCTGCTACTGCGGCGGAAGATGGGCAGGCGGGAGACGAGCGTGGAGCGTCGCGGCGCCGACTCCCCCATCTAAGAGCTGCGGAACGTTGGCACCCTTGTGAGACAAGAGAGCAATAAAAAGTGTTCACAGACTGAGCTATTTATTAATGCTCAATGATGGGTATTCACACTTATCGTCATTTCATTTTTTTTCTTTTCATAAAATTCGATGCATAAAAAAAAACAATAGTCAACTTGTATGAAACTAGGACAAATCTGGTGTTGGAGGCCGGTTGCGGGGGTTGATTAAACTAGCAGTATTCTTTTCACAGAGATGTTTCTAAGGCATGGCTGTCATATAGTACCAGTCACATAATCTAGATCAGTGAGGAAAAGGTCAACGCCAAAATAAAAAAGATCAAAAGAAAAGCACGGAAAGGGACACAGTGCCAGCCTGGTAAGACGATCAGGATAATGTTTGAGCCTTGATGACTGTACTGCATCAGCTTAACGAGGCCTGGCAACCTCTTGACATGAGGCTGGATCGCTTGTGTATCTGGCGGATCTCAGCTAGGCTAAGCAGTAGCTCAGTTCTGGCCACCACCATCATCTGAATGACAGTAAAAATAGTTAATCCGGAGTCAACTGTCACTCATTAGGTTTTCTCAAGAAGCGAACTGTAGGCTAAACGAACATTCTGTGTTCCTTGTTCTGCGTAGACTACCAAGACACTTGTGTCTTGTGAGCACATGTGCACGCACACTGCAGACTAAACAGATGACTAAACAGAAGGTGTGCCTGGGGAATAATCAAATGGGTGCTTCTCCTTAAGGACTGGTTTTGTGCTTCGTCTGATTATATTCCCTGTTTTTATTTTACACATGGATTCATGCAGTACAACTCTCAGAACAGAACCTAATGACCCCCACGGTGAAGGCTTTTGGAAAAGACCTGTCTCCTCCAAAAGACGGACACAGATCTGGTCTTTGTTGCTTTACTTTATTCATAGTCATAACCCCCCACTTGCTCCAACAGACCGTGAATGATAACCTTGTTATATAACTACATATTCACCCAACTGTCAACACCAGCAAAACAAGTAATCTGTGTTCTACCTTCACCTTATATCGGCTTAAACGTACCGTTTTGAAACATGCTGATTGAGCCCAGTATAATATCTATTTACTATTTTATCTTTACTGTATTCAGCAAGTCTATGACCGTTTTTCTTCACCATAGCCCCAAGAACACAAGAACGGCTCGAGTCCCCAGGTATCAACACCGAAAGAGAACGGTTTTCCTTTTAACTATTGTCATGCATCAAGATATTTACTCAGGTACCTCCCCCTAGTGTAGCCCAGGTTGGGACCCCCTTGTTTAGGGATCCAGGTGGCCATGGCAGGATGTCTAGTTGTGGGGATGACTAGGTGATGGGTGCCTGGTGGTGGAGGAATATACAGCCGGGGATGAATGCCTGGTGAGGGGGACTATACAGCCGGGGATAGGTGCCTGGTGGTAGGGGACTATACAGCCGGGGACGGGTGCCTGGTGGTGGGGACTACACAGTCGATGCAGCACTGAGAGCACAGAACCAGGCGAGCTGTCAAACCGAAATGTCAACAACGCTAGCCGACCTTCCGGGCTCGATGTGCAGTTTTATCACCTACATGATAAAGCTTCACCGATTGCCACGGAGAGGTTTAGCAAGCAAGAAGCATTTGCGATGAATAAACTAATTTGACTGTTGAGGGAATTACAACTCAAAAGGTCGTGGGGAAACAACATGAGACAACCCGTAGCTACAGTTCAGTCGTTTTGGCTAACCAGGCGTGAGTAACGTAGTGCAAGATGAGCCTACCTTCGGCGGAATTCCAGTATAATTAAACTAGGCCGCTCCACAAACAAACTGGTATTTTATCTCGTACAAAACACTCCAACCGGCAGAGCATGCTATCAAGATATCCAACATGAAGAGCAATTTCAATTCCTTGAAAAAATAGCACCTTGCGCCGACAGCGATATTACTCGCCGCCAGTGACGTGGAATGTCTTTTCCTCCTTCTCCTCTTCCGTGTTTGCAACGCAAAAAGGGGCACGAGCGTTTACGTTGTGACGTCTTCCACCGCTCTCCTCCTTCCCAGCCCCACCCACCGTTCCTGAGCAGGTGGATGGCCAGAGCCAATCCCTTGTCATCTACTGTTGTGTCACACCTGGCGCATATAGCTCACACATAATAGCGACATCCAACAAATCAGGCTGATCTGGCAGCAGCATCGTTTTCCCGGAGATGATGTTCGCACGTGGCATTCGTGTATTTATTTCTGTCGATTAATGTAAATCGAAAATCCCATGTGAATCTATATATTTGTTTAAAACATTTTATTTTGATTTAAGCACGATATGTCAGTTTAGAAGACATTAGGTAATTAACTAGAATCAGACCATCATCATTCCTCCTCATCCCCTACGGGACATAAGCCTTCAATGAGCACTCTCCATTGCATTCGGTCCATGGCAGCATGTTTGGCCGCTCCCCATGACAGGTTCATCTGCTCCAGCTGTTGTGTCCCAGTTCTGCGCCAAGTGGTTTTGGCCTCCCAGGTTTTCTTTGCCTGTTGGTGTCAATCTTAAGGCGACTTGTGTGGTGCTGCTCCATCCTCAACCCGTCCTAGCCATCTCAGACGTAATCTTCTTGCTGAAGCTCCATCTTCCAAGAGTATCACTAGCTATCTATCTGATCTAATCAGATAGCTAGTTTTAATGATTCAGAGATGAAAGCTCAATACTAGCATGTCTTCTACTCTAACAATGCCAAACACACAAATAAACAAGTACTGTTTTTCACAGCAACCACAACACTGTTCAAATTACATTACCAACTGTGCATGCAGGACTCAAAGTTTTTTATGTGAACATGTAAAAAAATACCTATTAACTATACAATACACAAAATATTCATGCAAGTGGTTTGACAAGCCATGTGGTGTCTGTAGATGTAAAACCATTGTGATTGTGAATATTAAATGGAGACATTTGGTTGGATTATAAAAACGCTAGATTTATTTGATAAGAGCTTCCAACTACAAATTAATTAGCGTTTTCGAAAATCAATACAGAGGGCAGACATTATAGCAGACATTTCACCCATGCTACAGTATAAAGCCACAACACACACAATCCCAATACATCAGTAGAACACTGCCCACACAACATGGTCACTCCTTTAACCTCAAGCTATTCTTTTTTTTCTGAGCTTCTTCTTCCACTCTTTTGCATCTACTTAGTACAGTAGTCAGCATTTGATCACTGACAACTAGTGACAACCTGTGCCTTCTGGCTGCTATGGTTTGGTCAATACGTTCTAACATACAATAACGTCCAGCTCACTGTTCTATACAGCCTACACAATATAGCACACACACACACACACACACACATATCATACATATTGACAAGAGCCACGTGCGGTCATGCTCCTAAAGTGCTAGCTTTAGATCAGATTGTGGGAGCTACTTTGGGTTTTGTATAAGCATGATTGTGATGTAGCCATGACATTGAGACTCCTTTTTCTTTTAGTGGTCCTTTAGCTTGTGACACTGAATTATGCATTGACATTTCAGTGGTTGGTTTCTCCTAAAAAGCCACAATACATTCTACAAAGGAAATGGTATTCCCCTGCCCTCCCCCCCCCCCCCCCCCCCCCCCCCCAAAAAAAAAAAAGGTGCTGTACGAATTGTTATGTGCATAGACTGGTTTCATGGTGTTCAAACAGTCCCTAAAAATATACTAGACTGTACAGCAAGTCGTTGTGGGAAAGAGTTGGGAAACGATTAATTAGCAAATAACCAATTACAACAACTGAGGGGTCATGAAACTCCAAATTATTTCAACTAAAATATTGGTTTAAAACCACAAAAGTGGCATTTAGATATGCTTTTGAGTAACTTCGCTGTATTGCATTTTTTCTAAATAAGATTGATTCAAATGCAGGTTGAAAATATTACAATAAAATCCATGTAAAACACCAAAGCAAAGTACGTTAATAGCAACAATTAGAAAATAAAATCCAAAGAAAATACACCCACAAAAGGCAGTTAGAATATAACATTAACTTGGATACACAATTCTTTCACCAAATGTATATTGTTAAATAGGTCGAACAAACATGAAAATAAAAAAAATGGACACTTCGAGTATGTACTTTTATTTGACTCAAGTTATTGTCTAATATACACACATATGCAAAAGTTAAAATAGTAATTAAAAAAAAGCCTAAAGTACAGTTCATTCGACGCAAGAAAAAAGGACCGACTGCTACCAAAGCTGCAACAAAAAAGTTCAGAGGAAAGGTAGTGTAGTAAAGGTTTTCCAGGGCTTTAGGAGGTAGGTAGCAACAGAGACCAGCAAGGGCCAATAAACCTGAGAAAACACGCAGTTAGTACCTTATACCTCCAGACATAACAAACTAAAACAAACACACAAGTTAACATTTAGCCAATCACAAAGATTGAGAGGATCAACCTCAAGAGCTCTTCTAGACTTAAACACTGTGGTGGATCTCACCAAAACCAATCAACCACTTACATGTTTGTCTCGGCTAGGTAGGCTCAATACACCACCAAACCACTGAGACGCCATGTGTTCACGTCTCACAAGAAGTAACCACAAGGGTATCAGGACTTCTGTGGTAGCACTTGTTTTGTAAAAAAAAAAAAAAAAATGTTTAAACTGTAAACTAATTCTGTGGCTAGCCATGCCACAGAAATGTGTGTTCTGCATAAGTGAGCTGTGATGTTTTCTCTTTTCACTTCCCCAGGGCCAAGTAACTTGCTGCTACAAACGTGGGGACACGAGTTCTACAGTGTTCAAGGTGCCCCGGGTGTAGTTCCTGGATGTTGGAACAGAACAGCTTTAGTAGCAGAGTGCAAACTGTGAAATGTTGTGAACATTTACGTCAGCATGTAATGATACTGGTGACTTTGTGAGACAAGTTGAGACAGTACTGCTGGGAGATCTGTTAATGTGAGACGGTGATGCAATCATTGTGCCTACAACACACAGAGTAAAGACGCAACCAGGCGGTGATACAAACGGGTCGATAGCAATTCCAACATGTGCAAGAAAGTATGTGCAAAATTCAGCTGACGATATTTGTGAACAGATGAATGGCTAACCCTAACCCTGTACAAAAAGTGAAAGAAATCATAGTCTATAAAGAAAAACATTTTAGTGCTGAAGTTGTGCATGAAATCACACTTTTTGCCCTCAGTATTTTCTATAGATTTGTGCATTAACGTACCACAATTAATATGCCCATTGGAGCCAAACAAATTACCTATTTTCTAAAGAAGGCACCAAGATGCTAGCTTCAAAGTTTCCCCAAGATTACACCCACCCACACACCCCCACACACACACACACACCAACAACCACACACTTGATCCCAATGAATATTCAAATGTTTATCCATGACTGTACCAAAATAAAATAAAAATAGAAATAAAATAATTTAAATCAATTAAAACCATTAGCGAACAGTACTACGACAGGGCAAACTGAGTAGCCCTATTATGAAACAATGAACACGTATACAATAGCGGTTGATTACAGTCGGTGGCGTTACAGTTGATTAAGATAAGACTTTGGTGTGCATCGGAAGCAGAAGCCCAGACCTAGTGTTATACATGCACTCTGGCGCCGAGTACCCCTCCTCACACACACAGGACAATCCCCGCCTCCCAACTGCGGACCCCTCTCCTGGAGAAGCACAGTTCCCATTCCAGACCAAGAATCTCCTCTCAGCCCCCCCCCCCACCCCCGAGGAAGACCCGATCCTAAACCAGCCAGGTTTCTTCCATCCCCCTCGTTCCCCCGCTAGAAGGTGAGTCTCTTTGCCGTGATGAAGTCCTCAAGGTGGACCCTCCCTCCGCCCATCAGGCCGAAGGCGGGGTACATGGTCCCGGAGCACTCCACCTGCCTCTCGTAAAGGCACCTCATGGTGTCGGCGTCGTAGAAGTACACGCGGCCCACGTCGTAGTCCAGGCACACGCCCACGCGCTGCGGCATGGGCAGCACGCGCTCGCTGGCCACCGTGGAGACCAGCGCGGAAGAGGAGGAGACGGAGGAAGCCGAGGCCTTGGGGATGAAGAGCTTGCCCATGCCCAGTGTGAGGAGAGTGAAAGGGCTGGGAGAGCTCGTAGGACGCGTCCTCGCTGCCGCTGTCGTGGCCGCTGTCCTGGTCGTACCTAAAAAGGCACACGTTTTTCTTAAGTTAATGGTTAAGTAAAGCATTGGACAATTTGGTCGTGTACATTGTCTTAGTTTTTTTTTTTTACTTGGAGGAACCGAGTCAAAAACTAGGACTCCCAGCAGGAAACCTTTGGATTGCCTACACCGGGTAGGCCGGAGAATCGGAGCAGCAGGGTCGGTATTGCTTTCACGATACTGCCGCAAGGCAAAGCTCTCGAATTGCCTGTCGATCTTTGTTCTCTACGCTCACCTATGGTCATGAGTGGTGGGTGATGACGAGATCGCGGTGACAAGCAGCTGAGTTGGGTTTTCTCAGTAGGGTGGCTGGCGTCAAGCCTTAGGGATAGGCTGAGAAGCTCAGCCATCCGTGCCGAACTCGGATTAGAGCCGCTGCTCCTCTGCTTAGAAAGAAGTCAGTTGAGGTGGTTCATCTGGTAAGGATGCCCACTGGGCACCTCCCTTGGGAGGTGTTCCAGGCACGACCAGTGGGGAGGAGACCTCGGTGAAGACCCAGGACTAGGTGGAGAGATTATATCTCAACACTGGCCTGGGAACGCCTCGGGATCCCCCCGTCAGAGCTGGTTAATGTGGCCCTGCAAAGGGAAGTCTGGGGGCCCCTGCTTGAGCTGCTGCGACCCAACCCGGGATAAGCGGTTTTACGATGAGGATCATTTCTAAATTCGAGAGAAACCTTTTTGAGCCTTTAAAAAAACTCAGTTTCCAAGTTTGTCCTCCCTCTGTGGTATGTTATGAACTTGCATGTTCCCGAGTACGCCCGGTGTCTCAAAGGTTTATTCTGATACCGTTGTGTTGTTTTATGTGTGTCAACAGCATGAGCCATTAGTAGGGAAAATAAAGTTTCCCTTCCCATGTCTACACGGCTTGATGTTGTGAGGAGGGCTTTGTGCGTGGTTAAGCCGTTTACAGGGTTATACCGGGCCTCTTACATCACAGGATTAGGCGCGAGTCACCCAGACTTGTCCCTCAAGCAATTTTTGTTTGGCCGTGTGCATGCGGGTGTTTGTGTGTGCGTGTGTTTTGTTCTAAATGGTGTTGGAATTTTGTTTTGACACACATTTCAGCATACATTTCTCTTCACACATTTGATTGTGGCATACCTTGGGCTGCTGGTGTCTCTGGGGTTGTGGAACCACTCAAGCAGCTTGGTGTCCGAGGCCACGCCCACTTTGACCATGTAGGAGTGCGGCTCCACCCGGAATGCCCAGAAGTGACTGCGAAGCAGAAGAGCGCCTTTTCAGCAAAGCCATCACAGCAAACACCTCGACCCTCAGGAGGAATCACCACGAATCAAATCCTCAACGTTTAGAAACTCCATTGGAAGGGACAAGGAAGAGGCTCTTTGTGAAATTAAGTCACTGCATAGGAATTCTGAAATTTACATCAAAATAAAGTAAAAAAGGTAATAGTCAAAAGCAAATCGTAATCCTTAATAAATCATTGAATAGATGGGATTAGCTCAAGGTATGCATCTCAACAGCCCTGAAGGGATCGGGGCTGTGTCAATGCCTGACTAGGATTGAACTGCAACAACTCAGCAACAGTCCAATGTCCAGCAGCATTCACAGTCTCCGGTCGACTTTAGGGGGCAAAGGCCAAGAGTGTCTTCCCCAACCTCGTGGGGCCAGTCCCCTCACCGTCCTTGGGTGATTCCCATGTCCCCTATGATGTAATCCAGGCTGATGTAGCTGCCGGTCTGCACGCGCTCCGAGGCGAGCAGGAAGGCCATGCCCGCCTGGCTCTCCACGCTGTCGCGCCGCTTGCTCAGCACCAGCCGCTCCGCGCTGAAGCCACACTTGTCGTTGAAGAGGAACCCGAACGCTGCGGCGCGGAGACAGACGCAGTTGGTTAAAGACACCCAAATACACGGTTAAGGACATGCTAGGATAACCGTCCCGATTCTGCTTCCACGCAAGAACACTGATATCCCCAAAAAAACGGATGACATGGATGCCTGTTTGTGTAAAATATGAATCTTCCCTTTTACCTAGTTGCCCCGCTGTATTTAATCCTCTTTTTTTTATAATAAATTGATATACAACACTGAATAAATATTTTTTTACTTAACATGGTATGTTTCACAGGCTGACACAAGAGGGCGCTGCAACACAAGACCCTCGTCTGGGAGAGGATCAGATGGCTCTGGCATGTAGGCCTACCTCAGGCAATGCAAAAATCAATGACCTCACTCCTTACTCTTACTCACCATCTCTCGCGTGCATGAGGCATTTATAGACCTCATCTGTGTGGAATCAAACATGAGCTTCAAATAGCTTCTAGGCCATAGGCCGTCATTAGCATAACATAGAAAACATGTAGGCCAACAGAGGCTAACACCTGCTCACTCGACCGTCGCATGCAGTCTGAACAGCTCACATGGGGGAGGGGGGGGATAAAGAGAGAAAGACCCAGTTTACTTCCATATGACGGGGGAAGTTAGAAAGAGAAACTACACGTCCCAACTCTGGGCCTGGATTATCACGAGTTACGAGGACTAGACTTGCTCATGGGGCTTTGGGGAAGTAGCACAAGAATATGAAATAAGGCTTTCAGCAACTATTCCATACTCTTAATAAATGAGAATATAGAGGTTTCTTTTACAAGTGTAATAAGTAATGGCTAAAACACACACACACACTTTGTGTGCTAGTGCACTGATCATGTCAAAAGCTTGCCAATCAAGACGACATCCGATTCCCGGGATGCAACGTTCGTAGAGAACCACACCACCTTTGTTCTTTCGTCATGTTGGAGAAGCAGCCCTCATGTCCTCCTACATGTTGGTGTTTTATTTGATTCCCTGGTTTCTCTCCATGCACCCATTCCCGCCGTTGTCCCAGCAGTGCAAAACATTCCACCCCATTACTGCAGCTCAGTGAGTCCCTCCTGTCCCCCTTACAAGAGTCACCAAGCGGAGGAATGCGGCAGTGAGCTGTGAACGCAACACCAGAGACACACTGTGATAATGTGCAAAGTAAGCATGGCCATAATCACAGAAGGGGCTAGGACTATGAGCGGGCATCAGGATCCCCTTTGGGTCGGGTTTCCCCGACCCAAAGGAAATGTTGAATGCTGATTTCTCTAAATATATACTGCATTCTAGGAAGAGCTTCGAAATCCAATTTGAGTGTCAGCCGTTTTAAAGCTAATTCAATTCCTGCATCAGACCTAGTTTTAACTGGCCATTCTGAATGCATCGACGATCAAACGTGCACAAAAGAGCAAGTCGAGCGCACATAAACTAGTGCTATTCATATTTTGCCAGTAGGGTTTTCATATTCATATTGAGACTGGAGCGTGGTGTAACAAAACAAAATAAGCACCAGAGATGGACGCCACGATAACAGTTCATTAAAAGAGAATTAAAAAAGCGGTTCATGTTTTGTTTTTTTAAATGGGTCCAAGCCAATGGGAGGCACCCTAGCAAGCTTTAAATGTGACGGACAGATGCAGACCAAACTGTGGCTCAACGGTTCCTGCTCAAAGCAGAGGGGAACAAAGGGAGGGAGGGGGGGAGAAAACAAAATAAACTATTCCAAAATCCAACCAACTTTGGTGGCCTCCGCTGTCTGAAATCCAAAAGGTTGTCGTCATGGTAATTTGCTGGAGAATAGAACGCACACTGGGAAAGCCCAAAAAAAAAAGCTAATAAAAGTAAATTAAGACAGTCTTGCTCGGCTGTTGTCCTGAAATTTGGCACGCATGATAACTCAGAGATGCCCAGAGAACTAAAGTGGATATTGGGGCTCAGACTCAACCTTGGTCCAATGAGGCCCAGTAAAGGGGACTGATTCTACAGTACAAAACAACGGCCCCCTCCGGAGCAGAGGGGACCTTCTGGGGAGTATCAACTAGCTGTATGGATTTTAAAAAGATCCATTCCGCTCAGACCCCATCGATGGCTCGGTAAACTAGGTGAAAGATGAGCACACGCAGTTACCCAACGACGAGGGGACCACACGACTGCATTCCTGTAGAACTGGTAAAACCTTGTCTGCCAAGCATAGTTATCTGGTCCACAGTTCACAAAACCCATCCCATGGTCACCTGGGGCGGGGGGGGTGTGGAAGGTGACCTCCGGGCTGTAGGGGCTGTACATGGAGCTACGGCAGCTCCGGACCCTGAAGGCGTACAGGCTGTCGGGCTCCAGGTCACAGACCACGGTGCTGGCTCCGTAGACCCGCTCTGTGGTCCTCCAGGACCCCGAGTCCACACCGTCCTCCTGAGGCGGGGATGGGGACTGGCCCGGGCCCCCAAGCCTGGATAGAGGATAGGGAGGACACGTCAGCCAAGGTCATTACAGATGGAAATACATTGCAAATATAACCGACTAAATACAACATGCTAGGCTCTGAATTGTGGTTATGCAATTGCCCTATAGACTCTTAAAATGAAAGGCCGACCTAATCAGACTCTTCAACAGGGGGAAATGACAAGCACAGCAGTATAATGAACACACACACCAGACAGAATGCTAACCTGCGGTATTCCAGGAGCTGGTGATCCGTAGCTATGTGGTCATCAGAAAGCCTCCAGCAGATTGTGGCTTCGTTGTAAACTCTGCTACGTGATAGGTCAATCAAAGGAGGGTCAGGGACTGTGATTGGCAAAAAAAAAAAGGAGAAGAGAGTGTAAACATTTAAGAAAAACAACCTTCCAGTCAAAGAAATTGTGTCGATTTCTACTAGTGCATTTACATGCTTGGCCCCCTCAAAGCTGTCCTCCACTTATATGAAACAAAAGCTAAGAATCAGTCTTTTTTTTTTTTATTTATTCTAATCTCATACAACTTCTATAAACACGTTACATGAGGAAAGACTTATTTTGCAGTGATCAAAAACATCTGCAGAGATGCAAAAGAGAAAGTCAAATGAGATTTCAGAACAGGCAGAAAATAAAAATCTTTTCAGTGCCTACAACCGTTGGCAACAGCCATGGAACTAAAAGGAGGATTGCATTGAGATGATTTGGACAGGATTGAGCTGCTTAATGGTGTTTGCTAAGAGGTTCCCGAACAGGCGGATATACAGACGATGCACTTTGTACAAAGGAGAAGCCCTCATTCATTTCAGCTCCACTATCCATCCTTTTCCATTTCTCTGTTCACTTTCTAACCCCAAGAACGAACCCATTCACCGTTCACTCCCCATTACCTGTACATTATTCTCATATCCACACAAAAACTTAGGATTTCCAACAGGGAGCTAGTGTGACTGTTCTCGGGGTTCGACAACCTTCTTTCCACTGCAATCTTTGTCCTCCTCCAGGGCTCGTCTGAAAGAACCTCAGCCAGTCGCGCCCCCCACACAGATTAACACCCCCCAATAGGAATTTCTCCTCTTGTAGTACATTGCAGCCACTTTTACACACACACACACACACACACACACACACACACACACCCCCACACCCACACACACACACACACACACACACACACACACCTAAATGGAATTCCTCCTTTGTTTCGTTCAAAGGGATCTCCTTCCCATCTCCAGTTAAATCCCAGTTTTCATCACAAGCTGCGTTCGCCTTACTGGAAGACGACTTCAATCCAATTTGACAAAGTGAACTCGGTTTACATTAACTGCCATCACCTATTCGGCCATAAAGAGAGGATTTGAGTGTGGTGATACACATTTCATGATTAGTTTCCTGTCCAAAGGGCCGGTGCGCCCAGACATGTACCAGTACTGATGTTAACCAGCCTACAGTAGAGCCTTAATGTAGAACCTCTCTGAATACACTGAAACACTGGACTGCGTTTCCATGGCGGTAGCACAGCTTAGAGATCTACTCAAACAAACTTAATAATGGCCTTTTATAATTACTTTCCACTGTCAAAATCTGCAATTTCCTTACACCCATTTAATTAGTGAAGGCATCCCCTTTAAAGCAAACAATTAAAGACAAAATAAACATAATATGCCAAATCTATTTGTACCACGACTGACTATAAGGACGAGTCGGCTTGCAGTCCTCTCTACGTTTCCTTTTTAATATTTGTAACTACGAGGCTCCGACTCCTAATTGTTTAAAGAGGGAAGGGAAAACATAGGCACTCATCAGCCAAGCACCCCTTGAGCAGTATCGGTCTAGAGCGGATAATGGTTCCGGTCTGACGGGAGATCCCACCAAGGCCCGTTTAAAAGCCACAGGGAGACGCTTTCTTCCCATTTCTAGGTGCTTGATGGCTTTCCTGACAGCCAGTTGCGGCTGGTTTTTGGTTGCCTTTTACTAACATCATCATGTCTTTCCTACCACAATTTCCAATAAACAGCAAGGCCAACATGGAAAAGTTCGGGAACCACATGAAATGCCATTTAAAACAGTTGGACCATTTATAACGTTTTGATATTTACCAGGGTTGGAATGAGAGAGTCATAGTGTCTGCAACATGACATTGTGTGACCCTGCCCTTTCTTCAGAACCCTTCCTAGAAGTTAAGAATTTGACACGGCATTTACCATAGGAAAAACATCTTACAAAGGCTCTACGCCAAAAGCCTTCGGTAAGGATGATGCCAAGGTTCTGTATACTGCTGAACAAACAGATCCTTATGCGTAGTATGGGAGAAAACATGGATCAAGCCATTTTTTTTTAACATAATAAAATCCAATTCCATTTTAGAAACTATTTTTTCTATTTATTCTATCGTTTTTCCAGTCGCCATTCCGACACGCAACTGATAATTGATGAGCAGCAAATGTGTAAAGACACCTTGCATAGAGGCTTGTGCATTGACTAGAAGGTAATCTAGTTCTAGTTGTTCAAATAAGTGTCATTGTAACAAACTCATTCTTGTCAATATATTCATGGCCAGTAGTTGTATCCTGCAATATACAGCCCCCACAAGCACAAGCAACCTTAAAATAATTACCATGGACTACCTCCTAGCTGCACTCTGCATAATGAACAATTACGTCATAATTATAAATAACTTAAATTATGAAGTTCAATTATCCCCGAGACTCCGGGGTTAAAGCACATCCATCAGCTCCCCTGCAGGCTGGCTGTGTCGGGCTCCACTTTCCATTAAGTACTTGCTGACCGTTGGGTAAAAGCGCATTACTCCTTGCCAAGGAAGCATTTTGCATACAAAACCATTGACCAAGTCAAATCCATCATCAATCCCTCTTTCTCCCCTCCTCATGCATGGTCATCACGGAAACGCAACCCATTTTTGAGAATATAAGATTGGATTCTAAATGGGGAAACAGGAGGAGATTCAAGCGGTGGACATGCCAAAACTATTTTCCAAAAGGGGCATGACTTGAGTTTGCACAAACGATTCATGTAATTTGTTAATGGGCTTCCTTTAAAAGTCAGTTTCCAAAATATACGAGTTTAGCGCCAAAAGGTTTGAAATATTAGCAATTCCAATGACTTCCAACAGCCTGCCCGCCATTCTTCAACAACAAGTTCAGCAGACATGCTAGCCTCTGTTTACAGTAGAGCTTTTATTGTTATAACTTTAATTCATTCATGCGAACATATTGGACTGAATACTTCTTACTGGTATCATCAGACTGTTTAGATACAATGACTAAGTGGCATATCTGACGGTGTGTTGTATAAAGTCAAGATTAACTTTTGTCATCAGTGATACATTTGAACTTTGCACATAAATTTCTTGTACGGGTTTGAATCAGTTTCAAAACAACTCTTGGTACTTAATAGTTAGAAACAAAGGCAAATCAAACTATGATATACGATTTTTTTTGTCAGCATCAATGGTGTTCTTATGGTTAAGGAAAACTTTAGTTTCCCCCGAGAGCAGTCAGAGATGCGTCATGTCGTCAAAGGGTCACCATGGTAGAAAAGGTCAGAGAACACAGAGCGTCTTCATCTTCAGAAAAATAAAGCTTCCCTTTTTCATTCTTCCTTCCATTCTCCCATGAGCAGTACATCACATTTTCCCCTCAACCCCAGAACGCTAGTGAACTCCACAGTACATGACCACACCACAAAAACATGTGCCGAGATCCTTCCTGTCAGGGAACCATGTAAACACACATCTCCATTGAGCTGAATGCAGTTTCTTGAGCGAACTGAAGGTCCATGGTTTGTGTTCCCTTTTAAAATCAACCCAGGCAGTGCCAACCACGGGACAGCACGGCTCAGCTACCCATGTTCCAGGCCAAGTCATAAAAAACAAAAAAAAAATCTAAAATATCGTGAAATGAGATCAAAAAGTATCACTCGCTATGGCCATTGTGATTAATTCCTATTAATCCTCTAAGATTTTTTTCCTATTTGTTTTGTCTAGCCACCCTACCTGTTCCTAGGGTTACCTAACATTAACCTCTGTGCATGAGGTATACCCTATGCATTCTTCTGCTTGATGTGAACAAATGGATGGTAAACATTATTTGATTTGGTCATTGACCATTGCAATGTTGGGAGGGTATGAAACTGTTTAAATTGCTCTGAACTGGTATTCTGGGCTCCTTCTGCTGGAGAAGAGACGAGTGTATGCATGCATGAAAATAGGTTAATTGCATTTAGAAGCCTGTTTGTATGATCTCTCCTAGATGCAATATCTCTTAAAGAAATGCCACGAAAATATGCTTATGAAAAAGTGATCCTTCTAGTTATTAAGAATAAGTCCAATTTAGATGCACCCACCCGCCCACCCACCCCCGCCCACACCCACACCCACACAATAGTACCAACCTCGCCGAAGCACATCTCCTTCAGCAGCATCTCCTCTTTGGACGTGTCCAGCACAAACTCATCGAAGCAGGGGTTGGACGCAGGGTGGAAGGTCCTAAGAGACTCTGTGGCCCTCTGGATTCTGAACACGCACAGGAAGATGATTTAGTAAGACACAGAAACGTGAAGAAAGATAGCATGAAAGACCGCATCGGGACATTCGATCCGTGCGTGTGCAGTATAGGATAGTAATACTGAAACAAACCGGGAAGGAGCAATATGTTTGTGCTGTGTCATTGTGTCGTATTATAACATGTACAGGATGGCAATAATGTGGGGACCCTAGCTCTGTGAGTTGAACATAGATTACATACATTGTATAACTTACACGGCACAGTAGTCCAGGTTAAATAACAATATGATCAACATCTATTGGAATTTTTGAAAGAACAAGAACTGTAATACACTGAATGAGTATGAAAGCTTGTGTCTTTGAAAACGAAAGCCCTCCAAATAGTCAAAGCTGCTAATGGGGGATCAATTAGCCGGATTAGCGAGCGCTACATTCCTGCACATGCATTGGTTAAACTCTATTTACGGTCCATGGCTTTCCTTAGACCCTCTGTTAATGCCACTAGCATGGTGGGTCTGCCTGTTTAACCGCAACCGGCGGATTGCTGGTTAGATCCCAGCAACTTCTAACCAAGTGTCAGTGTGTCCCTGAGCAGGACACACAACCCTAACTGCTCCTGAGAAGCTGACTGTCCCCATGGATGGTAGACATTGCGGTCAGTTTATGAATGTGTGAATGAATGGGTGAATGTGATGCACTACTAATTATAAAGAGCTTAGAGTGGCCAATGGTTATCAAAAAGCCTGCTATAAACAGTCCGTTTAAAACATACATCAACACTGGCCAGTCATGCAAAAATACATAGTCAGATTTCCCCACGCTAAAATAACCAACTGACCAAATCCTAATTAAAAATTCCAAAGGGTTCTAGAAAAGGTCAATGCCAGATTAAGCAGTAAACCCAAAATTCATGAATAAACTAAGTGAGGTTGAATGCATTCAATTAGGTGTTAAATAACACATTTTAAGCTGTTAAATAAATACATATAATTAAAGTCTGATTTTTACAAGAAGACTGTTCTTGGTAAGTTTCAGGCTACTGAAACGGCTTTTGAAAGAAATGTTTTAATGGATAAAAAGAAAATGCCTTTTCATTGAAATACACCAGTAGGTCCCGGTCAGCCCTAAACCACAATCTGCCTCGGTGGGAATTTAGAACTACACACAAAATGATTATACTATCTTTAATTTATAAAACACAGTAATCAAATGTTGTTGACACATGCATCCACTTCACACTAGTCACACTACTAATGTCTATTATGGGTTGTAAACATTCTGGAAATCTACGAACATACTCCTCACAAAGAAACAAGTGTAACTTTCTCTGCAATAACTTAAACTGAAAGTTAATATTTCGATGTCCTCTCAATTCAGCGTGCAACCAGCAAATCTGTCAGGCTAAAGCCTCACAACAAAGAAAGGTGTTTTTTTTTAAGGCATCCGTTTTATTTTTTACCAGTAAAAATGTTTCTTACTGTTCTATCGGGGATGAACCAAAGTCTCTTTGTGCACGTTTGCCAATGTTTGTGTGAGAATGTAGGTATGCATGTATGTATGCATTTATGCATGTATGCATGTATGTGCATTTAGCTCTTCTAGTTTTACAGCATACTGGTTTTACAAAAGTTGTGTATCTTTTAATTGTGATGGCTTGAAATGCTTAGACACTTCCACGATTTCATATCTGCTGCCTGCCTCCATGTTCTGGTTTTGGCAAAGAGAAAGACTCTCGGTTTGCAGCATATGTAGTGTTGTTCTGCCAATCTTTCGCCCGGCTGTTCAAGTCATTCTCCTCCGTGTGTCACTTTACCTCACGTGCAGCTGCTTGGCCGTCTGTACAAAGCACGACTGGTCCGTCTCTTTCAGCACCTCTTGGGCATAGCCTACCAGGCCGCTGTTCTCCAGCATTCCCTGGTACTCCTCCACCTTGGAAACCAACAAACACTTTTTTCCCAACGCCGCATACACCAATTTTAACTACAAGAAAGTTGTTGCATTTCCTTTCATTAAATTTTACAATTGTTTTAAGCTTAAACTAAATTGTTTAGCATTTACTTCATGCCTGCCCATGCAGCACGAATTGTACTCAAATCCATTCCAAGAAGGAGAGATACCTCCCGCTTCCTGCTCCAAGATTCCTCTATTGCCAGAGTTCTCCTTGCTCTTACGGGGCTTAGGGGGTGGG
Organism: Melanogrammus aeglefinus; assembly: GCA_900291075.1. Lineage (NCBI taxonomy): Eukaryota > Metazoa > Chordata > Actinopteri > Gadiformes > Gadidae > Melanogrammus > Melanogrammus aeglefinus. Next base: position 40,847 of record OLKM01000276.1, on the reverse strand, counting down.
TAAGGGTTATGAAGTCCGTCACTGTGATGTACACACGCGCGTGCACGTGTGATGTACACACGAGTGCATCCCTCCATGCCGGAATGGAGGGATGTACTCCACCTCAACCCGTCACCCAGTTTGAGACCGTACCTGGCCTTTGAGCTGGTCTAGGCGTCGGTTGCGCGACTGATCGATGGACCGCAACATCTCCGTCTTCCTCTCCTGCAGGGTCTCGAACAGCCGGTCGAAGTGCGCGATGGCCTCCCGCTCGGAGAGTTGCCCATTTTCCTGAGAGTGCGGGCGACATACAACAATAAATAAATGTATGATTCAAAGCTCTAGCTTTGAATCATAAAATCGTTTTTGAAAGAATCATTTGAGTGTGATGAAGTCAATCATTGAAAGTTGGTAAGGCCAATAAAGGATTGTAACAGACTGCCGTCGGTACGGCTGGACAATACCGACAGTCAGAGATAAACACCAGAACAATGTCCTGTTATATAACCTAAACAAGGGGCGGCTGCATACAAGTTAGTTGTTCTAGTAGATACTTTGTTCATAGTTAGATTAAAAATAATCTTCCTGGTAGATACGTTAATCACATTGTGGGACAAAAGCACATTAGTACAGAAGGACAGTAAATATCGAAAATGAGAAAAACATTAGGAACCGTCAATGCTATGATGTAATAGGCTGATGACCAAGTTTGAGAAATAACAATACCATCGATAAGCCTCCGTTACCACTGATACTATGGACTACCATTTGTCTTTGAGCAGAGGATTTATTTCTAAAAACATGTGTAATGAGCCAATTCTTATATTTATAAAAACATGCGTAATGAGCATGTAAGCACCTGCAGCAGGATACATTTATGTTGTAATACGCATTTAAATGTACTTCCTTTTCCTCGTGGGACACTTCGACGCCCTCATCGTATAACGTTTCAGTGTCATCTCATGTGAATAACACGCCACGCATTCAAGACTGCAAACAGTCAAACTTCTTTTAACATGTTTGCATAGAACATGTTTAACCTAAAACAAATGTCTTCAAAACAGAAAATGTTTAAAATGCAACACATGTTTCAGGCAATGGAAGCGCTCACTCCCAGGGGCCGGGAGTGAGCACATGACATGCTATTAAATCCTGTGCGGCGGTGAGTCAGCGGTCTCTTACCTCAGTCTGCTTGATCAGTACATCCAGATCCGAAATCTGAGTCCTGACCTGGTCCTCTTTACTGATGAGGTAATGGATACTCTTGGCCAGTTTCTCCTGCAGCAGGAAAACATCAGGAGAGATGGAGTGAGCCAACCGTAATGTAATCAATGCACTGGTGTCTTGAAGAGCATACGATAAACAACATGATGTAAAAACTGCAACAAAAGAATCGATATGTGCTACTGCAGCAGATAATAAAAATCAATGGAATCTTATAGGTAAAGGGATTGCAAAAGGAAAGATATTTCCTTCGCAAGAAATCGCACTCAAGAGATTTGACTTTGGACCAGACATCCAATACCAGTCTCGAAACAATCAGGATACAACACACCAGCACAAATTAAAGTGTACAAACGATCTTATTAAATATGTAGTACTTGGGGCCCTGGGTCTTGAAGGATCTGATTTCAGGCACAAACAGCCAAGCGTCATCCAGCTGGATCAGGTGATTAAGGGGCACCAGATTGAAAGGGTCTGCCCAGCTCTAACCTACTCAAAACATTTACCTCAGTGTCAATTGATCCTCCCTAGAAAAAGACCCATCGCCTACACTGCCCTCAACCCAGAACCTCCCCCACTACAAGGCCTTAAAAAAAAACTAACTGATTGAAATGGATTCACTCTGTCGACGGGCAAAGTCTGGGTGCCACTGACCAGCGTCTGACGGCTTGGCTGGCGAGTACGGTTTTCAGTTTCCAAACAAATAGAATCTGATCAGCAAGTGCTGGGCACCGGTCGGCCATTAATATTACAGCAGGAGGGGACGCAACCCAGCCCCACCGCGGCCGCACTAGTCCGTGGCCAGGAAGGCAGAACCAGTGTAACAGGATGTGGCTCCAGGTGGATGGCTTTTGTCCCAAACGGGGGGGTTGAATAGAACAGGGTCACGCCCGCTACATTATCCATGCATCACATCGAGGGTGTGAGTTGTGGGTTGATCAACTCTCCTGAACCATTGAAGGCAGCATCAGCTGTAGAGTCCCCCTTCTTATGGGTGTGTGGTGTGCAGAGGCATATTGGGGCTGGGTCGCATCCCCCGCCTAAATGCACAGCAACCCTGACATACATTGGAATGCCCTTCTACCCAGCAGTGATGGGATTCCCCCAGCAAGCACAAGTGTCCATGTCCAGTTGTCTTTTTTCCGCCAAATCCTAGTTTTCCTTCAGACAAATCCCTAGCCTGGGTGAGAACACTCCTATTGGCTGAGAGAACATGGACACTTCTGGGGGAGAGGGGGATGCGGTTAGAGCCGGATCGGTTTTCAAAAAGGTTGAGGCTCAGCTGTACAACATTTGACTCTTACACCCTGGTCTCATTTCACACAATGAATCAAATCGTGTGACTGGCATCAACCTTTGTGTCAAAAACATCACGTACATTCTAGGATTCCAACTGTTCCTTCTAGAGGAGCTTCCGATAAGCCACACCCATATTTCAGACCCTCTGACACCGCATCTCCCCCCCCCCCCCACCCCCCTCAGCTGTTCAGACAACAGGTGGTGGGGGAAAATCAGCCGACCAGTACCTTGAGGATCTTGTAGGCACTGCTCATGGAGGTGACTTTGTGGTTGGCGTGGGAACCGCCCAGCTTGCAGAGGTGACAAACGGGCCGTCTGCAAACTTCACAGTACATGTTCACCTTCTCCATCTCGTGCTCCGGACACATGAGTACCTGGGGGGTCACCGGGAGGACATTAGACCAATCACGCCAGACAGATGACAAAGAACACAAAGAAGATGGATTCTAAGACAACGGCAATTATCTGTCCCAGTAACGTATGAAGGGTTGGGACCTTTGGGGGAACAGTGAAGTCTAATAGCGTGCACTCGGCCTGTTTACTTGGGTCCTTTAAATGTAGAAATAAACACTGACTTATCAATCCATTTGTTACGCGTCAAAAGCTGATTTTGGAGCCTCCACGGAAGGAACCCTAATTGGATTAGCGAACAGCAGCAAAAGGCTTACAATGGGTTAAGAGTATTAACATCAAAGTACAGTTAAAATATTTATAATAATTTGTAAAGGGCCATTTTTAAGACCAGGACACTTAATTTGGTTGTTTTAAAATGATTAATAAAAAAAAACATTGTTTAAACATTTCATAAAGTTCATGCATAATAGTGAATCTGAATCATCAATCTCAGTCCAGCAAAGCAATTGCATGACGATATCAGCGACCTTTGAATTAGAACTTCATCTTTTATAGGACTGGATTAGTTGACCCAAGTCTCATCAGAGGATCATTATAGTCATCAGCTCAAACACGGAATTAGTCACCAGTAAATCACCCAGATATTTCAAAAGGTGATGCATGCCACAGACTGAAGGGTGAGAAGGTAATTACTTCACCTGCATAAGATGAAAAAAGGGTTAAGGTGTGAAGACATAAAACTCCAAGTGAACCAAAACAACTTAGGCGGCTTGAAACCCTGGAGGGGGACTGGGGGGGGGGGTGCTACCTTGGGCCTGAAGTTGGTGGTGGGCCCCACATACTCGTGCTGGGCCTTGGGGGTTCCCCAGGGGTGGTTCAGCTTGAAGCACTCATTGCAGTAGCTGGCCTTGCAGTCCATGCAGCTCTTGGTGGCCTCCTGCGGCGGCAGCGGCGGCTTGCACACGTTGCACATGATGGCCACGGCGGCGCGGGCCGCCTGCCTGTAGCGCTCCACGATGTTCTCCAGCGTGAAGTTGCGGAACAGCATGCTGATGCCGCGCTCGCCCAGCTCGATGTCGTGCTGGCAGCCCGGGCACGGGATGGCCGTGACCCGGGGGGTCACCGAGTTCCTCCGCCAGCCGGGGGATGACATGGAACCTGGGACGGAGGGGGGGGGGCGCGGTGAGCAGGCGTGAGGCGAGGAGACGACGAGAGACTGGTCCCCATCTAAACAGTCTTGGCTTTGCTGATTTGAAATCTTTAGAAAGCTTAAAATCTAAAGAATGATTTGACTTTTGCAGAGCCTTATCGTAGGTGGAGGGGCCACAATCGTGGAAATTCAACACGAAAATGGATTCCATTAAACCAATGTTTTGAGGGTCCAAGATTGCTTTTGGGGGGGGGGGGGCAATAGTCACCAGCATGAAGGTGGTGTGTGGGCGGGGCACACAATGTGTAAATGGGGTCTGTTCTCGTCGCCTCCAACCCACACCCTTTCCCAGCTGTAGAGGACACAAGGGTGTGAGTGTTGTTGACTGAGGTCACAAACTCGCCCAGCCCTTAGGTCCTAACAGCGGTCAGAGAGGAGACGCACTGTTTCACAACATCAGGGAAAAGTAGGGCGGGAGCCAAGGGTGGATGAACATAGTCAATCAAGGGAAAAATACGCCAATGGAAACCAAGAGCACTCAAAAAGGATTACAAACAGGGGGAGATAAAAAAAAAAAAAAAAAAAAAAGTATTGCGTGTGTTAATGCCGAACTGGACAGAGGCATTTGCGTTCTCCCCAGACTCAAATAAATGTTTGCAAGAATGAAGATGAATGATCAAGAATATAGCATGACAAATTGATACGATGATAAATCGAAATCAAAGAATTGTCAAAATTGAAATCATGTGTCCAGTTCAATGCAGCCAGACTCATTTACATAACACACCAAGATATCTCTTAAAGCAGAATTGCTTTTAATCACATTATACATACACACTTGGTAACTTCACTGGGCTTGTCACTAAGGTGGGGGCATAGTAACAAGGTTCAGCAACCGTGGATACACAAGGGAATATATCGCACAAAGAAGCAATAAGGAAGTTCACACACACACACACACACACACACACACACCACAGCACATCAACACAAACAGCAAACTGAAAGTCATGATGCATGAAACAGCAAGCCAAAAAGACAAGCCATTCAGGACAAACAAATGTTTCAAATACTTCAGGTCTAGAGAGGAAATGCATATGTTGGATTTTTGTATGAAATTGACAAGCATTCCATACACAGCGTTCCACTATTAGATGAAATATTTGAACACATATCCAAAACAAAGGCTGAGGTACAACTAAGGAAGGGCATTTACTGTTACAAACAAAAAGCAAAGCAAAACATCCCACATGTTTCAAGTTCGATGTGTGTGTATTGCAACACCATTTGGATATAACCCCTTATAGGCTGATATGTGGACCGAGTTGTGAAAATGCAAGAGACCTGATGATAATTATGCAAATCATACAATCCACACACACACATAAGCTCAAATTAATGTGCCGGTATGCGTGTTTGCATGCTATACTCAGACTTGGCTTTCAAGTTAGGGCTGGTCAGCACAAAAAAAAATAGATCTATGGCTAATGCACAAGTCTGTGCTAGTGCGCGTTTGTGCTCACGTGTGCATGCGTGTGTGTCTGCAGCTCTGCAGATGGGAGGGGTGGTGGGGGGGGTGAAGGGAGTCAAGGGCAAAAACTGACTAGTCATTACGGAACCGGTACATTCTGGCTGGGCCCGACGGCACAAAAAAAAAAAAAAAAGGGGCGTTGGCACCGAGCTCCTTCACTACATCATCGGGAGGAAAGTCTCTCCATACCCATCGCTACAAAAAGGACATGAGGCTACCCGACAAAATAGTATCAGCCCGTCTTAAATCTGAGAACAATTCTGGTACACAGCGTTCGAAACAAGTCACGGTAATTTCACCTATAATATTTGACCGTCTGATCAAAGCACAGTGGTGGGAGGAGGCTAAACCTCTCCTTTAATCATGCAGTAGACGCATCAGGGAGAACGCTGTATCAACAGGGACCATGACCGCCCTAATCTGTAAACAAAGCCGGCGTTTGCTTTGTTTGGTGTGCCTCGTTTCTGAGGAGTTCTGTGGGACCACATGATTAGTGGGCTTGTGTCGTCTGTCAAATCCAGCTTTTGTGTGCACGCGTGTGCCAAGCCTAATCATTTTTTTGTTTTTTTAAAGCAACAAGTGGTGAATAAACGGCGCTTATACCCTGAAGGGACACATTAGTTACAAGAGGAGAAGCTATGAGAAATGTCTAAAACAAGCCCAAACAGTTGCGGTATTTCTCTTACGTGCTGGTTAGCATAGACTCTCTGCAAACTCATTTTAGGCTCCGCAGCACAGGCACACACACACACCTCTATTTTTCTCTTATCCTGTCCGTCTTCTAGACTAAATACATAGTGCTCCATTTTTGCTCAATTTTCTGTTTCCTTCTGCCCCGAGTCATCCCCAGACTTTCCCTCACAACATTTCATCCAGTTGCAAAGCACAATTCCCAAAGGGATGCAAATCGATAGTGGAAAGAAGATCTCTCCCAGTAAGTAGTGGGTTTCTCAACTGCAATTCATGCTAGCAGTGAGGCTACCATGACTTGCCTTGAAATAACCGTCAAGTCATAGTTTAATTTGAAGGTATAAAAAGGGAATGTTCAGCTAATTGAATGAATAAGGGAAGATAAGGTGTATAAATAGGTGTGGAAACATGTATTGAAAAATATAATAATATGTTTTAAGCAAGATGCGTTCATGAGTGGAAGAAACTAAAGTTTGCTTTATAAGCAGTTAGGCGTAGAAGAAGCACACTGGGGCTCACAGGAAGGGGAGGTCGGGGGGGGGGGGGGGTGGTGGAAGACTGGACTAGAAGGACTGTACTCACTACTTAAGCTACCCACAACATGGTGCCCTCGTCTACCTCGATGCCCAAACGACCTTCTCGCTGCGGCTGGAAGCAACGGCAGAAAGGTGAGGTGAGCACAACACAAAGAAACAAACATGGCAATGTTGAATGGCAAGACTCAAAACACATCTCCGTCAAAACAGTAATGGACATAAAAAGCCTTGGAGGTGATGCTGCAAAATAAAGAATTAAAGTGTGCATAAAATCATCCAAGCTTTAAAACACAAAAGATGTTATACAGTTAGGCACAAAATGGATGCTAAAAAATTAACTTTTTAGATGTATTATGGGATAAGATGGAGATGAAAGCCGTCATGAACCTTGCAGTCAAGATATCAAGTCCCAACAAAGGACCATAAGAAAAATATTCAATATAGGAAACCATGTTTGCTTTGCAATCAAAGTTTTGCTGAACACAGCTACGCTTGTTTGGAAGCAATTGAAAGCTAAAAAAAAAACACCACATCAAGTGAATTTGTAGGAAATTTCCTCAAATGTTTACAATGAACAGTCAGTCATTCTCATCTCAATTGCTCACAATCAGCTGCCAAACTAAAACACAATTTGGAAATATTCGAAATTGTGAGGGCAAGCACAGGCAAACAGATGCGGCTGCTTTGTTTAGACTCCAGTCACATAAAACCCCTCATGAGGAGAAACTCAACTCCGGCGATGCTACAGTCAGCGCCTCCCTCTGTCCCAGCCTGGCCCTGCTGGGCCTCCTAGCAGGGCCAGGCTCACCAGTGGTCTGGTAAATATAGCCAGCTGGCTATTCTTTCTCCTCGTCCAGCTAATCCTTCGTTGGTTCGTCCTTTCAATCAGGTTGCGTCACCATGACGACCAAGGATCTGATCTCCCCACCAATAGGGCGTGACCTTCTGGTGTTAAAACGTGGACCACGTATAACAGGCAGCCGGTGGGATGTAATGTGCTCAAGTTCTCTCGAGGTTTTGAAAATAACATTAACTCGGCATGCTTGATAATCTGGTGAACGTGCACATGGAGTTCAGTGGTAAGCCCATTCTGCATAGTCCCAGCAGCAGCCCATGTGGACGAACCAATGCTCGGTTAGCTTAGCCATGGGTAAACAAGCTTGTGTTGGAAATGTCGATGAATTTGGAATTTCAGTCAAAGGGTCTGTCTGGTACTGATCCTCTTTGGCTACTTTAACCCAAATGTAGCACTTGACATTTTGCCCTTGTAAATAGACTCGATTCGGCCTATGATGAATTGACTCATTCATGACTGAGGGAGCTAAAATAAGATCTATATGGTCTGCTCTACCAGTTCCCAACAGATGAAAGCTTTTTGGAAACGTTTTCCATTAAATCAGCCCCCCCCCCCCCCCCCCACATCTGATTTTGCCGTCAGTTCATCATCATTTCAACCTTCAAAAAAAAATTGTGATACTCAACGTGATCCATAAGAAAGTATTACAGAAGGTATAGACAAATAAAGTCCAAACTGTGCATCATTGTGGCTGTGACCAGGCGACAGGACAGAGGTACAATTAAAGGGCAAGTTCATGGAAATGGCAAGTGTCCCAGAGCTCTTGGGGAAGCAGAAAGCAAGCCTTGTCCCACGACTCCAACCGGCTTAGACGTTGACCTGCTCAAGCACAGTCCCAGCAATGCCATGCAGGGGGAAATTAAAAGCATAATGTATCACTCACTCTCACACACACCTTTACACTGAGCTGAGTCGTTTCTAATGAGTAGAAATACCTCACTGGAGCTGAGAGGGGTGCTTTGTTCAGCACACCGCCCCCCCCCCCCCCCAAAAAAAAACACCACACACTAAAAATGACAGCAGCCTTCCCTTTCAATGTAAAAGCAATATAAATGAAAGAAGAAATGAATAGGAGCTAGCATGATTTCAGGAGACCTGCTATGGAAACTGGATGCCCGGGGGCCAGTGGAAGGTAGACAGCCAATTCATTCAGGGCTTAATGGGGGGATTGTTGATTCTTGGTCATTAAAACCAATCTGAGCTGGCAAGTTGCTTGCGTTCCATACAATACAGCTTCGGGTGGTCTGTGGTTGTTCTGGGAAGAAGCCAGGTCTGGATTTGGGAGCAGTGATGACAGATCATGTCATGTCAACAGATGTAGAAACTATTATCTTCATTGTCGGTTCCATTTATACTGGAAAGGAGCTACATCTTAAGACAATCAACGATACTACTTATCAAATGATTCCTTTTGGTGAAAAATGTGCCCCGTGGGCATATTTCCCCATTACTCCTTTTGGGGAATAATTAGTACACTTGCCCATCCAAAAAAAAAATACAGGTTTAAAGTAGATTAAAGACCAGATTTATTCTGGGTTTTCTGGAAAATCTTGTTTTAACCGACTTTGCACCGAGCCTTTGGAAGATAGAGTACAAACATGTGTGAACCGTCTCCTCAAAACTGAATCAAATGGCAGTATAAAGATAATTGCATGAAGAATACGCAGCACTGAGGAAAAAGCAGAGTCATGCTCCACTATGGCCAGGATGCTCAGCGGTAGACGGTGTGTTGATTTCCTGAAATAGGAACAGTGCTCCAACCAGAACACTGTTCCAAATACAATGCTAGGGTTGGGCTGGCTGAGACAGAAACCCCCCCAGTCCAGACGGTTACTGCCATTACAGATACTGCACTTCACCTTAAGTGAAGACCATTTCAGCATGTAAAAGGTCAACATTTAGTCATGTCCAAGACTAACTTTCCTTCGAAGTAAATAAAATGAACTCCTCAATCAAGAACTTAAACAAAAAATATATAGATATATATAGATACCCCAATATAAATCCTTGGTTTCCTTACCCCGGGACCCACCTGATCGGACTAGCCGGTCCAGTCTCTCCATGGAGGGGGAGGGCACCCTGGAGCGGGGGCTACCGGGCATGGAGCACTCCGAGCCCGCGTCGAACGAGTCGTCAATGTGCTGAGCAATCGAAGACAGCCTGCGCGGACGCATTCGACTTATTGCACACTGACAGACGCTGTGTGCTGGTCCAGGTGACGAGTCATCGCAGCGTGGGTGAGATCGTAAAGATCGCACTTGCAGATGGGCAGATTGAGCGTCCTCTCAATGTCTTGTGATGCGACCTGGGGAAGTGAAAGGAAGAGCACCACAAGCAACAAAATGTCAGTTGTCCTGTTGTTTCAGCTGAGTATAAGGTCGATGGACCTTTTATGTTCTCTTCCGAGTCTCCGGATAATAGAAATATGATATAGCAGCCAACATGACTTTTAAGAAGAAGCACATGAATTATGACTTGGGACTGCAATATATTACACAAGAGGTATCTTGATTTAACAAGTAATAGTAGTTTGCCTTACAGGTCATTCTGGTGTAAATATTTGACAAGCAGTTTGGGGAACTTGGTGGTTGCTCTACATCCATAGTTTCTACCAAGATATCAAAAAAGTGCATTTCATACAGCAGCACTCTAATTTCCTGTCACAGCTATGCTCCAATACATGAGACAGCACCGAGATTTACATCAAAGACAGCGTGCAGAATGACAGTTGTGTATGAACCGAACAGAACTCTACGCTTTAGTTTCACCCGCTTATGGTGAGATGCGGAGGAATACTAAAAAGGTTGTTGGGCAAAATAATCCATTCATAAAGTAGACCAATCATAAGAGCGTCGTATGGCGCCACCTGTAATTGATCAATATGGTAAATAAGTAGATCGAAGTAGGCCTACTCGTACGAGTCACCACCAAGTATAATAGCCTACATTTCGGAACTAGTTGAGGAATTTAAGGAAGTTTAAAATAAGCCTGCCAGCACGACGTCTAGAGTGACACTCGTGTGTGTGTTCTCTTAACGAAACAACCACCAACAACGAGAATATCCCACTTAGAAGACCACATAATAATATCCGTCCTATGTTTATAGTTAATGCCAAAGTTAAACCGATTGTTAGAGCGCTCGGACTAAAATAACGAATGAATCACTCATCTTCTCCCCCCAAATTAACGGATTGTTTGGTCCACCACTTACCGCGATCGAGTTACGCCGCACTTCTGCAGCCATGGTGGACGTTTTAAATGCCCTTCAGAGCCCAAATCTCAACTTCTCCAAAGCGGACTGGAGATGCCAGACACCACAATCGCTCAATATGCGCTGAAGCGACTGAGAATCAAGGAGACTGACGATGCAGAGAACCAGGGACCCGCTAGTGGATCAGCACTCGTTTCTGAGTTACAGTTTGGACACAAGAAGATTGAACACACTGGGCTCGGTGGCCAAGTGGGGCGGGTAGAAGACTCGGCGTGGGGTGGAAATCTGCATAGGAACAATGCTGGAGCCCGGTGGTATTCTAAAGAAGGGGAGGAACTTCGACTGGAGGGATATCAAGTTTCAATGCAGTCATGGGGAGTTTTGGGCGAAGCTTATACCTATCCGCAGCCGCCGATCCCCCAGCCTGGACCTCAATTAATTCATTATTGTGTAAATGAGCACTAGGGGAAGGTCGATTAGGATTTAAAATCTCTTTCAGGCACATTCTCCCCTCTTTCTTTAGAGAGGCTTAAACTGATCTTATTGTCAGTTATTTTGGTATATATAGATACTGGTTGATTATACATGCATGAGAAATTAACTAATACATGTGGAAAATATGTCTGAATTAGGCCTATATTTATTTAGAAAGCTTTCGCATAATTCAAGTATTCTGATCAGTGTCAATGTCCCTGTGAGGAAATATTTCACAATAGAATTTTGATATTGCCTTTAAATTTGATGGATGATAACAGCTCCATAGTAGGGACAGTAGTACAAAGGCATTCAACGTAATAACATTTTTGGTTAAGACTAAAAGGCATGAACTCTCTCACCTTAATTCTTACACACACATACACACACACACACACACACACACACACACACACACACACACACACACACACAGTTGTGTTTATTGCAATGGATTCTTAATCAAATTCAACGAATGCGCTTGATTTATATCTTATTACAAAAACAATCAATCACTTGTGGCCATAATAGATCTGGCCCGTGTACGCATGTCATGTATCTCCTAGGAGCCGGTGCATGGGTACCCTCTATCAGAGCCGATTGCCAGGAGAATTGCTATAAATAGGCACGTTCGCCATATTTCTTTTGTAAATAGGCCAGAACAAACGATATGGTTTGTAATAACCTACTAATGCTTAGAATGTCAGACGCAGATCTAATATTGGGAATCACTATGATTGAATACAATAACTATATATATAACTATACGGCCACACATAAAGCGTAAAACCGCTGTTTCCAAACCTCGATCAAAGCGACAGCTCGTCAGCGGGGCCTCTAGGGCATTGAAACCAACATACCTAATGTGTCATGATCATAAATCACCAGCACGTCAAACTCCTTACCTCTCCTCTCTCTATCCTCTCCACGATACTGGCAAACTCCGTCATATCCTCGGAATCCGACATGGCTGCAGATTATTTCAGTGCAATAGAGATAACAGGTTATTTGAATGTAAAGCAGCAAACAAATGGGAAAGCCCTTTAACACCTGAATAACAAGTCTATAGCGGTTTTGTATCGCACTAAAGACGATGACATTCAATCTAGTCGTTCATCCACATCCTATTTTCCCCGCGTGTTCCGTGTATGCCTGCTGTCTTTGCCCGTTTCTCTACAAAGGCTGCACTATATGGCCAAGCTGAAAGAAGGCAATTAGATTTTGGTTGGCATCATCTTGGAGCGCAAACCCCGCCCTCGTCCCCGTGTACTACTGTACATCTGTCAGAATAGACCCCAGGGTCCGAACGTACAGTGGGCGGTACCCTCTCTCCCCTACCAACCAGTCTCTGATCCGATTTTACGGTAGGCGGTGCCTATTTCCACTGCTAACCAATCGGTTGATTGGTTGGTGACCAATCTGTACGTTTTGGAACGTGGACAGAGCCACTACCAGCTGTCAGAATCGCGTGTACGCTCCCGCGTCTCTTATTGTCGCCTCCACCAGTGGGTGGCACGCCAGTCAGCTCATCCCTGGGCAGCGCCGTCTCGTCATACAGAGCTCTTTGTATCCGTCCATGACTGTAATTCATCCGACATGAGGTGCCTTCACTCTGTTTATTAGAAGAATCACGGCAAAGAGTGGGCAGGTGAAAGAGAATCGTTATTCTGACCCGTAATTCACGCAGCAAGCTATTATGGGAGCATGAAGGAGCCTATAATATTGCCCCATCGTTTTTGGTTTTTGTTATAATAAGAGCAGAATACCACATCCTTCGTGTGTTGTAAAATATAAATAGGATAAAAATTAAATGTAGGACTAAATGTGTCCCGCATATGGGCAATGAATATAAGTAATGTTGCATTTATACATGTATAGGCTACATAATCGCAATATAGATGATGCAACAACTATTATATATTATTATTATATATATAATATAATATATTTTATAAATTATATATATATTACTATATTATAATATATATATATATATATTATTATATATATATATATATATAGTATATATATATATATATATATATTTGAAATTGTAAAAATGTTTTGTTCTTCAAGTTTGGGCGTAGGTGATGCCACTTGTCGCATGCGCGTCCCCGCGGACTCAGCAGATGGTTGGGCTCCGCGCGCTTCTTCCACCTCATTGAGCACGCGGACTGGAACAAAGCAGCACCCTACTATGAATGATGAAACACAATGGCACAAAACAGCAACCCATCTACAAATCAACGTCTGACCATATCTATAAATGTGTGTGATGAATTTGTTCAACGCTTATTCAGCACAAATTCACCCACAAACGCTGAATGTATTTGTATTTTCCTTCAATGATCTCTCTTGAAAACATG
>OLKM01000276.1:5000-26009 GCA_900291075.1 Melanogrammus aeglefinus | reverse complement strand
GTAGCATTCAGATTCCTCTAGGCCCCCCTTCCCCCCAAAAAAAGGTGACGGGGATTGGGGGAGGAAAGGAGATGCAGCACAAGCAGGAGTGTGGAGGTGCAGCTCCGGTGGTAGAGATGTACTAGCAATAAAAACCCACGCCATGCAAATTCATTCATTCTCAAAAGGGGGAAAGATAGGAGTATTCATGCTCACCTCTCTGAATCACTACCTCCTCCCTGCCCTCCCATTTTTCCCCTCAAATAAATCATTGATCTTGCGGGAATATTTTTTTAAACTCGTTTTGGCCAAAGCACTTGATCTTAAGTCTATTACGCAAATAAATGTTGGAAGAATAATTCAAAATGTACACTATTGACTTGTTAGAGCAAGTTCAAACCATACAGGCAAAGTGTGGCTGTGTCTAGAATAAAGTATTGATTTATCAAACACAGAACAGAGTTATTCTACAAGAGGCACATGTAGAAGAATAAGATGAGGAAAATGCTGCATGTTACTTTGGCTCGTGTGCATTTGGAGATCCACCTGAGCCGAAGCACTTCAATTTCAATGCTGATGTTGATTTGATTCCATCTTCGTATTTCTTTTGCATTTATGGTTCTTACTAGTACACACTACATGAATATTCAAACACAAAATTACTCAATGTGTACACACACACACAGGAATCAATGTACATCTTATTTTAACCATAACATTTGTACAAACTTTTTAAAATGAACATTGTACTCAAAAGTAGTAAAGGCAAATTCTGCAGTTAGTAAAGTAAGTCAGTCAACCGTAAATTCCAAAATAATACTAGTAAAACCAAGCAACGAATGGTGAGGTTATTCGAAGCATGGTAAAATCCAAAAAACATACATTAAAAAAAAAAAATGAATTGGGTCATGAATAAATTGCAACAGTTCCATAAGGTCTAAAAGGTAGGTTTTTTAGTTTGTTTTTAAATTTTTTCCAGGTTTTTTCCCCGAAACACAACTATTTGATATAGTCACAGTGAGACAGACACCGCTGGGGTTAGGAAGAGAGGAGACTAGCCTGCGCCAGTTCAGCCTAAATAATTGATAGGGTGAATCCTTTATTTATTAAGTGATGGGTTCCATTGCAAAAAAACAAACAAGAGTGTTGAGGAGGGGCATTGTTTTGGTGTAGGACTTTGACCAGAGCACATGAGGTAAATGTACCCCTAACCAGCTTTCCACCCTCAGAGAGGCAGACCAACACCTTAGCATGGTCGCGAACCCATGTGCAGGATGTTGTACGTTCTGTTTTTTTTAACATTTGTGTGACCAGCTGGGGAGATGTTCCAAATCCCCCCCTCCTGATCGTGATCATGAGCATGTCAAAAGAGGTGATGGGTGTGGCTTTGGCAGAGGGAGAGAGATGACCAGAAGCTGAGTGCCAATGCCCCCTGCATTAAAAACAAACGATACCTCCAAAATGCTTTGAGAACGAAAGGAGAATACAAGCCCTAATTTAGCCTCCATTTCACTCCAGTTCAGCCATCACATGAAATGGAACCAACCTCGAAGAGACACTCTGCTTGTAGCTAGTATTTTGAAAGGTGTTGAGATGGCTGGTGAGCAGCTCGGTGTGTAGAGGGAGGGGGCTGGTGAGGGGGTACCAACTGCGATGACTGGAAGGCATCAACAAGTTCAGAAGCAGGTCAAGGGTGCGGCCCTTGGGAGATGTTGGGATGTTTGAGTGGGGAATGAGAGGCGGGTGGGATTGTTAGAAAACTAGCGGCCGGGCCTTCTTCATTTCTTTCATTCTACCTTTCTTTTGTTCTTAGGGGGGCAATGATTTCTCTTGATATTCTTGAGGTGGGAGCTTTCGGCAGATAAGCGAGGAACATGAAAATGTTTTAAAAAAAGAAACATTATTTAGTCCTGCCAAAAAGGGGCTCAGAGGATTCTGACCTACTTGGACTTCCAAAACGTCTACATATACTAGGAACCCTTCGGGCTCGGCTCACCGGCAAGCCAATATGACGTTACAACCGGCCCTCTTGAGTGCTAAAGTAACCCCGGGATGCACGGAATGTGTGTTAATCCGTGAAGCCGTCAAACACTTCTTCTCCCAATGCCGAGAAAATAGAATAATTCTAACCGTGCTGATGTGGTTACAGCGTATGGCAATGATATAAAACTACGATCTCGTCTCGCGAGAGCTCTCGCGTTCTTCACGCGCGTCATCGCGCTAGCTCTAGCGGATCAGCGGGCGTGCCTGTACAACGGCCTCGGCTGCATCTCCTAAGACCTCGATGAATGGCTTGTCCACAGGTCTGTATTCGTGCTCTTATCTCATCTCTCAAGTCTGTCCTACCTATGGCCTGGGCTACATCATTTCGATATTTCGAGTGATGGGTCTGGAGGGTGCAACTGCTGGACGGTGCGATACGCTGAAAGGACTCTCATGGGATCTGTTAAGGAGTCCGGTGCTTGGCACCGTCTCCCATTATGGTCGGGTCTCACCATGCCAGAGATCAGACCGCATAGGCCGAAGTAGGCGTGGAGCGGGTCTAGAGGGGAGAGCGAGAGGGAGAATAAACTAGGTCAGATGACATGGGGCATCATAGCACTGCAACCGTCACAACACCTGTGCTGGATGGGTATGATGTGTAAGCACTTCAGTGTCAGCCACTGCTGCTCTAAGGCTGTCTCCCCAAAGTCCCTATATTACACAGCATCAGCTTGTGGGTGTCATGGTCCACGATATTTGAACACGCTTCAAATGTCCGGGACCATGACACTGAAAGACAATGAAATATGCCTGAACAAGCTGTACCCATCGCAGCATGATGACAGGACACATTTCCTGGTCTTGCTGCAAAAAAGTGCTAGCATGCAAGCTAGCTCTGAAAACAAAGGCAATTTCCTTACATACGAGTTGGTTTTTACATCAAAGAATTTCTCTTATTTTTTTAGTACCCAATCAATGTTTCACAAGCAATACTAACACTGCCTCTTTAAGATTGTTATCTATCAATTCAAAGCAGTTGATTGCCGCGATTTGTTAAACCGATATAACGGCCACTACATTATATAGGAACATTATCTGTCTGCTTTCCTTAGGAATCATAAATAATGCAGAGTTGCACTCCATACCCTCTACTCCCATGGGAGCGTCTAAAAGCAGGCCATACCAGTAAATGGAACCAAAACTGAATTATAATGAAACAGCAAATTAGCCAATGTATCAATCAGTCCTTTAAGCCTGTCATGAGCACTCCGATCAGCTGTATAGATTTTCCATGGTAAAACCATTATCTCTATACAAGCTCAGTTCAGTAGGAAATTAGCCATTACTCGTCTATGCCATTTCATAATAAAAGTAATTCTAGTCCAACAATTCAGCCCATACAGAAAACTGAAACTCAAGAATGAGCAAGATCAAGCAAGCCATCGCAGTGTACACCACCTATATGGGGCCGCCATTTTATTTTCCCCTAGTCCCTCTCCCATCATTCCAGCCTGGGTTACGACACCCATGTCAATAGAAAGAACCAAGGCCAACTGCACTTATATTCCAACAGCCTTTCCCTTTTCTGAAACCCAATTCTTAACCTTGCTTGTTACTCTAGAGGATATTCCTCTAGAATAGTCTTTGTCAGCGGAGGCCTTGTTGTTTGGTTGGAGCTTTTCTCCCCATTGTTCCCCGCCGGGCTCCTGTTTCGTGAGGTGTTTGATCTCGCACAGCCTGAAACTAGCTTCAGAACATTTGTCATAAATTACACATCACACAGGATGGACGGACACACACACACACACACACACACACACACACACACACACACACACACACACACACACACACACACACACACACACACACACACACACACACACACACACACACACACACACACACACACACACACACACACACGGTTTAGAGTTACCATTGTTTTTTCCACTAACCCAAAGTCACCCTGGTAACCAAAACTACCGTGATCTCTCTACACCTGCGTTGGGCAGGGTTATGCGACATACAAGCACACAAGCACACACACGCGCATGCACACAAATAAAAACAAACTTTCATTCATTATACACACAAACACTAAACAAGATCCCATGTCTGTGTTCCTACAGTGCTGAAAAAAGCTCCATATATTATTGGCATAGCTTTTAGCTCCTAACAACATGCGTCAGCTGCATGTATAATTCGCATTAATAAAAAATACATTCCTAAGGACGTTAGGAGCCTGTCCCCATCTCTAATAAATGTCTTGGGGCATAAACCCAACGTTAAGCCACCCCGACAGAAAAGGCAACACATCCGAGAATGACTCAACCAATGTAAGAAAAGTCCTGAATGAAATGAACCGCAAATGTACATTTTCTCCCTTGAGATTTGGTGATCCAATGCTTTCTAATGGATAGCAATTCAATTGAACCTCCTTATAGTGTAAACAATGTAGTGGCTCTTTAGCGTCTAAACCCACTACACCTGGACACTCACACCAAACATGTATTTATTATTATTTCCGTTTAACTGGTGCCTTTGTACATCTGCTTATTTCCATGAATCCACACTGCTTTCTGCCCTAATCGACAATATTAGCTGGCTGTCTCAAACTAACAAAAGGTCCTTCCTTCCTTCCTTCTCTCTGCTGGCTGGGCGTTTGTATTTACCTGGGTGGCTGTCGGGCCATTTAGCGAAGCCTCCCACCAGCCGGTCCTGAGTGGACAGGATGTAGTTCCTGTTCTTCTCGTAGTTAGTGTATTGGAACACGTCCAGCAGCTACGAGGGAAGGAGGAGGGAGTGGAAAAGGATTGGAGAAACAGTACAGAGAAGAGTGTCTGCAAGGGTGAGGAAAGCCTCTTATCTTTTCTCTGGGGAAGAGGAAATAAATTTTGGCGTGTTGACACTTTCACATTGGACAGGGAAGTTCCGTATCGCTGAAGGTCATTGAGAATTGTTACACATAATTATCATTCATTTAAAATGTTTAGACAACTTTGTGAACGTTTGAAAATAAAAAGGTGTCACTCCAATATGAAAAATGCTATTTCATAGAGCCTCATTGTTTAACACTTTAACACTGGATTGTAGCAACGCCTCAAACACCGCATTAATAGACAGAACGGACTCTCGGTTCCATGTACGTCCACACGTTGCCCTGTTCAGAGCATCATATAGACGTGAACCCGAACAGAAAGAGAGAGCGAGAGGGCATTAACCGCTCGACGCTTACAAACAGCCGTGTTGGATGCCCCCCCGCAGGGCGTCAACGAAGGAAGGGGGCGGTATGACCCAAAGGTGACCGTGCCTCTCCCCCCTCCTGTAGGCCCGCCCCCGGCGGGTGGAGGGCGTGGTGCGGTACCGTACCTCCAGCGTGGCGCCCACCCAGAAGGAGTAGCACGTGTCCACGGGCTTGTTGGGCCGGCCGTGGAAGCCCGTCTGCTGCCTCATGATGCACCAGCGCCGGATGCGGTCCAGCTCGCGCTCGCTCAGCGTCTCCTCCAGCCGGCCCATGAGCCTCAGGGAGGCCACGGCGCAGAACGTGGAGCCTCCTGGGAGCAGGGGGGGAGGGAGGAGAGGGAGAGGGAGAGGGAGAGGGAGAGGGAGAGAGAAAATTGTGAGCCACGCAGACAGACTGAATAACAAGTTGGGACGTGGTGTACCCACAGGTTATGAACCACGGTCAAATCATCAGGGGACGAGGAGTCAGAATGTCAGAAGGACATATGGACTAATTCAGAACTCAAAAGGGCTCTGGTAGAGAAGGTCAGCCTACCAGAATAGAGACAGACTAAGTACACACAGGCTACAGCACAGATCAATCGGCTGTATACCACCACCTTGAGACGCCGTGAGCGGGAGTGCTATAATATTACACATTTTTTTAGATTCAGGCCATGAATGAGCAAGGGGTTTAAACACTGGGGTTCAACCCAGAGCCTTCCAGCACCAGTCCAACCACTATTTTGCCCAACAAACACAACATGTTAATTAAACAAACACAGGCCATAAACGTTAATCTTGCTGAACACACACGGATAGGCTGGCAAATTAAATACACAGAGGCTACGGCACATTACAGTGCTACCAGGACAGGCCCTGCTACACCACACAAATGGAAGATACTACAACAGAGAGGGTTTGAATGAGTAGGCTGAAGAGACAGCTGTATTCAATACAGAATTCCCACACTTAAAAAAAACAACAGAATTATAACTTCAGACACTGAGGTGCAGACAGGGTGCAAATCACTATCCCCCATGCAGTGTGCAGTACTAGACCATAACTAAATACGAGTCGATGGAATGACAACACCTAATCCTTAAGTCAAGATATAGCAAGATCTATCTTGCAATATTTGAATAGGATGTCAATTGTTCATTAGCATAGTGCTGATATTGTATCCACCCTAGCATGCTTCCATTACATTAAGACAACAATGTAATTAAATGGCTTATGGCTTTTCTTTAGCAAAATAAAATGTTGGTCATATTGGTGCTTCCAACAAGAAGAAGAAATTGGACACATTTTGGGTAAAAGCAACCGGGGCTATGGAAAACCCCCGTTTACATTGATGTTTAACGCATGAAGCTAAACTATGTTTCTTTTTTCAGATGAATGATGTTTATTGACAGGGGTGAATCATAGCTGCCTTATGCAGCAGTGTAAATAGGAGCTAACTCAAAGCATGATAAAACATGTGTGTGCATGTATTCGTACACCCACCCAGCCACCCCCCATAAGCTGTTAATCAGCACTGGAGGGATGGGCAATCAATCACATCCAATGACCCGTCCGCCAGCTAACCATTTAACATCTGCCATCGCTTCGCACCACAACCTGCACATTGGGTGTAAAACACTGGCTTTGCGCATCTGTGGATGCGCGAGGGTGAGAGACAAAAATCCCTAGCCAGGGTGAGGGTGTGTGTGTGTGTGTGTGTGTGTGTGTGTGTGTGTGTGTGTGTGTGTGTGTGTGTGTGTGTGTGTAAATCAACCTACAAGTCAATCGCTGTCACTCCTCCTCCTCTAATCAGTGCTGTGCAGTGTGCTATGGGCTTGAGGCCCAGTGGCTGCACGGGAGAGGAAGGCAGAGCCTCTGTGAAAGCATCAATCTGGACCTGGCTCAGCTCCTCACGCCCTCCACTTGGACACCACACCATTAACATGACCAGCCTCCGTCGTTTCAATCATGCACAGCCTAGCCCAGCCCACTCCAAAATGTGATCGATGGTGTGAAAGACAGTGGTCCTTCTACTACACCGCACTATTGTAATACATATTGCCGGAGGAGGTATTGGCAGTAAACAGGCCATGGATTTATGGGTTGGAAGCTGGGTTAAATCTATCGCACAATTACGAACGCCGTCACCCCCTCAACAGCAGGGTGGGCCGGGTTGCCGTTGGGATGAGCTAAAGCCTTTAATCACAGAATTAAAAGGAAGCGGTAAATTACAGCTGTGCGATAGAACCCAGTCTATTCTAGCCTACTGTATTTCTACATGAAAGTAGGGCCAAAAATAGCGGCTACGAAACGGGGCCCGAGATCTAAAACGGGACCAGGCTGTCCTGCAGTATGTTTGGTGACCCCAGGGGTGCCCGTATCAAACTGGTCATAAACTCTGTGTGAGTTTCGAGGGAGGCGGGATGTAGAGATTAATAAGACCACGAGCAGACACAAGGATTTGAAGGGTTAATCCTTTCATACCAGTTACCCCCATCACTTTACACAATGTTCTTGCCTCCAGCATTGGCAACACACCAACTCATTTCGATCCAACTGCAACCACCGTCCGTGTGTGTTTGCGTGTGCATGTGCTTGTGTATGGTTATAAAAGACACCAGTAGGTGTTAGGGACCTGCCATGGCATGTTAAGTGAACTGTAAGAGACTGCAGGCATGTCTGTGATATCGACACTATTTATAGAAACAATGTGTTACTATATTGGGCAGGAGCCCTGCAGCAGACACAGAAAAAATGGTTATTGTAAAATGTGTTGCATTTTAAATAAAGTGCAATTACACCTATTCACTAATTTCCTATATCTTTAGACATACGTATGCATGCATAAGGGTCAACAACAAATGAGTGTGTTATTTTCGCTCACCATGTGACTCCAGTCCCGCTCCCTGGCCAATCCCGTTGTCGTACGACTGCAAAAGGGTAAAACAACACAACAAGGAATGCTTTAAACCTAATCACTTCTGTTGGGACTGCTGAAATGCTGCTGTATCAGCAAGCACATCAAACATCAATTATTTCAATTTAGCTGAAAGGTATCTGCAAGCCGCCCTGTCTCTGATCTCACAAAGGAAGGGGTGTTGGGAGACAGACAAGATGCATTCATGTCTTCATGTTTCATCCTTTGTAATCCCACAAAAGCTTTGTGGGTTTCGTTATCTCGACCACTAAAAAGCCAGCCGTCTGACTGTTGCTAGGCAACCTATGAAAACAGATGCAAAGAATGGAAAACGAGACTTTCCCGCCGTGTTCCTCACAAACACACAAAATTAAATGTGTGGATTACTCCCTGGGTCGTGGGCTGATGGGGTTTAAGACTTTTGAGATTCAGTAGTTCAAATCATTTAAAGCAAGACTGACCGCTGCGGTGATTTTTCTAAAATATAGGTTACATTCTTTTTAAGTGATGGCTGCATGTAAAACCTACAGAGTGAAGGCTTAATATTTGGTTTTAGATTATACATTAGGCTATATTTAGGTGTGGAAGATATGCGTTTTCCCTTTTAGTGGTTGAATACCGATGACAATAACATCAAGATATCACAAAGAGAATGACGATGTCTCAACCATTTGAGCTTCTCTCTAGCATTCTGCTTTACATGCATTGAAATATATGCAAAGGATATGATGAAGGATAATTTAAAATAGGATTTGTCACATGTAAATTTACCATCTGGACAATGGACATGATAAGGCTAGTGCGAGTGTGAAGGCATGTGTAAGTTTGTGTAAACTACAGGGAAACCTTATCTACAGACATATCCCTCAAGGGGGCGGATGGGCCTGAAAACGTTTTTGAAAGAGAAACAAGTGGCCTGCAGTTGAGCTTGCTTCCTGTGTGTGTGTGTGTGTGTGTGTGTGTGTGTGTGTGTGTGTGTGTGTGTGTGTGTGTGTGTGTGTGTGTGTGTGTGTGTGTGTGTGTGTGTGTGTGTGTGTGTGTGTGTGTGTGTGTGTGTGTGTGTGTGTGTGTGTGTGTGTGTGTGTAGAGACAAGCATGTCATAATACACCACACTTTTGTGAATTAAAAGGTCAGACCTTAGACTGGAGCCGACGTGGTGAACGCAATAACAACTATCATCTCTCGGGGCTTTAGTTGTAGAGTAGGCTTGGCTACAAAACTGAGACAGATCTCTTACAAACCCTTTACACACACACACAGAGACAATGCTGCAGAAACTGATCCATTTCATAGGATGGAACCATTTTGGAAACTCAAGATGCAGAGCCACTATCGATGTTTCACTAAATAGTTTCAATGACAGGTATTTAATCATGCACTTATTTAAAACTCCATGTTCTTATAGCTATTTTTTGTTTCATAAAAGGCATTTGTAAATAGTTGTCATTGCACAAAACTACAAACAAAAAATGTATTAAAGCCAAGAAACTAGCAAGCTTCGATAACTGTGGTCTTCAAGGTATGGCATAGCACAGGGAGTTTAGCGCGCGCACACACACACACACACACACACACACACACACACACACACACACACACACACACACACACACACACACACACACACACACACACACACACACACACACACACACACACACACACACACAAATCAACAATTTGTGGTGAGCCCATTATTGCTCTTCAAGATCCTAGTAGGATGATAAGATAAACCCAAAGGTTCTAGGTTCATACCTCAATTGCCACATCCTGCCAAAAAGTGTCTGATAATGACTCAATTGCAGTACCCTGGGCATGTGTGTGTGCGCAAGTTTGTGCAAGAGAGTTTGAGAGTGTGTTTGGGTGGGAATCTGTGTGTGCGAGTATGTGTGTGTGAGTATGTGTGTGTGTGAGAGTGTGTGCGAGTGCGTACACACCATACTCCTCCTTATGTACTCGATGGCCTTGTGGATGTCCATCCCAGACCAGTCGTCCAGCATGTAGCAGATGCAGGCGGCGCAGTAGATGAACCGCATGTCGTTCTCACTTCCCTCCGGCACTGCGTAGAAACTGTCCACAAGATCAACACACCCACACACTTTTCAGCGCAGTTCCCAGAGGGCCAACCAAAGGTTCAATGCCTTGCTCAAGGTCACTGCTGCTATTAACCCCAAAGGAACGTCTGCTACAGGGAAGGAAAACCAGGAGGAAGTTCTCATGCACAAGGATAAAACAATCTATAAAAATGACATCATCTCCCCTTTTCAGGACCTGGAAGAGACAGGTCCAACCACTGCGCCCCGATTCAACTAAGCTCAGCTCTTGTAGGCGTTTAGTTGGTTTTTCTGGTGCTTGGACCCACCTGCCATCCTCAAGCTGCAGCGCCTTCAAGCCGGTCAGACAGGCCCGCTTGTTGACCCGACTCAGGTCGTCTCCTAGCAACAGCAGGGAGGCCAGGCCTGTGTAGGTCATGGCTATGTGGCCGCTGTCGTACGGATGGGCCATCCCCGGACCCTGGGTAACAGGAGCGGCAGTGCACGTTGAAATTGTATGTTGTGTTCACTTTGATTGCCGTACATGAACAGGCACCTCAAATGTCAGGGCTAAGGGTATTGGATTAAAACCAAAGCTTGAACTTCAATACATTACTTTACAAAAAAAACATTACATCAATAGCAGAAAAAAACAGAAAAAGGAAAAAGAAAAAGGAAAGCTTCTGGGTAATTTTACATTGCCCTGAGATATGGAAATACCTTGGAGCTGTAAGGAAGTCCAATATGCGATGATCCCCGAAAGCCACAGCGCTGCATATTGGATTCTACAGGGAGAACAGGAGGTGCTGAACTCAAGGTAGGGCTAGCAGACATTTGTGCACAATGTTGACGCTTCAAAATGTGAACATGAACTTTGAGGAAAATGAAATAGCCTGAAGGCAGTCTTTCATCTTGACAACATCAAATAACCACAGCAGCATCAAGCCATCCTTTGTGTCTGCAATGTGCTGAATAGAGTGCTTGGCACAAGCCTAGGCAAGCTAGACTGAGTTACAAGTTACAAGACTGCCATCTAGTGGACTTACAATGCACGTCCTATAGACAATAGAAAACCAAATCACATGGACTCGGCTGATGTGATTTGTTTTAGATGAAAGGACAATTAAAGAACTGGTAACATAATACTGAACATATGAATGGAATTTTGTCAAATAATCAACACAATCACGTGATGACTGTGCTGATGTATTAAATAATTAACTATACAGAAGAGTTAAAAGCTTTCCAGATAGAAATGGTCTATAATTCATGAACACAAAAGCACTTGGCCAGAAAAAAATAAAACAATAACTTTCAGTTGAGTAACGTTTTAACTGAAGGCAGGGTTTGAAAGAGGCTACCATGGATTTGTAACACTAAATCGTTGAGGCAAAGCCAAATAGATTTTATAATGATGACAAAACAACAACAACAACAACAACAACAACAACAACCATGAAGCATTATCTTATCTGACTTCTTCATCTGCATTGAAATGGGCTCCTTGTGGCATTGATATGTTGTTATTGATATAAATATTGTGAAGATTAACCGCTGTAAACCTCCCTCTGTAACACACTTTCGTTTAGACAATTTGAGCATAGCTAATTTTCGGATTCTTCATTCGATCAACCTCAAACTTGTCGGGTGTATTGCTGAACAGGCGCTGCATTCGAAGGGTACAACTCACCGTCCTCGGTGGGTAAGACCTGGAGGGAGTAGATCCACTCAATCATGTTGTCCTTATCAATGACATGAAGAGCATCCAATACGTCTAGACCAGACAGTGCGAAGAACACGATGGTCAACCTGGAGAGACAAACACAAGACATAGGTTAGCCCTTTAAAATATGAATCTTGCATTCGTAATATTACTAATAAATAATCAAAATGGGTCTATGAATGGAGTGATAGGACATGCTATACACGCCAAGAGAAATAGACAATTCGTTAGGTAAAATAGCCGTAATCCTTAACATTGACCAAAAGATGATAAGAACAATAACAATGTCAGTAAGTTATCAAACCGACTGTCACCAGATGAACTGTTGACCAAAGTTTGGTCATTAGGGGTCATTTTTATAAGTCATTGAATAGTCTAAATAGGCTCCCATACATCACTACAAACTACCAACATTCGGTAAAGCATCAGCCACCACATTGTCCATGTTTTGACATTTCAACAAGGATGTGATCCAACCCTAAGGACCACATCTTTGGGCACAGAGACTAGCTTAAACTAGCATGTGGCTAGTCGCGTTCCTTAAAACCGATACTGTGTGTATTCTGGCAGCCGTACCTGGTGGTTTCTAAGGAGGAATATCTCTCGGGTAACACCTGAAGCGATCTTTGAAAGAATCGCACATGTCGATCTTTTAAAAAGTCTATTTGTTCAAATTCTTCTATTTGGTTTCCTTCTTCCGACATTTTTGCCACCGGAATTACGAGAATTATATTCCGGTCTAACATTTTTCAAAGTAAAAGTGTAGACAAAGGCATTCAACAATGACGTTTATGCTACAAACGAAATACAATCCTATTTTACTTACGAGCATTAAATAAAGTGCGATCTTATAAAACAGGACACAATGAGCATGTTAAATAAGCATTAATTCAAAGGGCAGTTTTATTATATTGATTTTATTTACACAAAACAAGCAAACTATGTACCAAAACCAAAACACAGAAGGCACAACGTTTTCTTGAAGTCACTGCACTTAGATTAATTTGCCATTAAACAGAAAAATTGCATTAATCCAATTTGGTCTTCAATAGGCACTTATCAAAGGCCTTGTCTCCAGGCAGGAATTGCTCTGTAAGAAATAGAGTTAAAGTTACGAAATGTATACTTTTTAATCTTTTAATATACGTTGTAAGGTTATTTAAAGAAACAGTGAAGGCTCCAATTTAAAAAACATTCAATAACGTTCAACCTAAAATAAAATTATATAAACACAACCATAAAACACAAAAGATATTTGATTTGATAATAGCAAATAAAAAAAAATATTTCAAGCATTAAATAGCTAGGAGTAAGACCTGTGGGAGATCTGCATCAGGTAACCTCCTCCTCTTCCTCCTTCTCCTCCTCCTGGGCGTTCCACGCTCTTCATCCTCTCCTCCCATCCCTTGGTTGGCCGGGTAAGCCTGGAGGGGTCATGGCCCATGTGACCCTCCACCTGAAGCGATTGCATGAAACGGCGGTGTTGACCATATAGCGATAACGCAACGTAGACAGGTAGAATAACACGTTGTCATGGGGTGGAAACCATTATCCAGAGACTGTACGGGAGTAACTCAACGTAGACTAGTAATGTTTTTTCCATGAAGTCATGTGGTGGACGCTGTTAGCCAGAGGGACTCTACGGAGATAAAACAATGTAGACTCGTAGCGTTTAAAATGAAGTCATCTGGTGGATTCACCCAAATTTAGAGTAGCTACAAAGACAAATGTTTTTTTCTGATTCATCTGTGAACAAGAGTTAATGGAGCTGGAACATTTCAATAATGGAATGAAGTTCAATTCACATTAAGTTCAAAGGATATTGAACCTAACCTGTTAATCTGTTTATCGAAAGGGCGGGGCTGGGGTGTTTAGGGTTTGAAAAAGTAAAAAGATGCCTTGAAATCCAGTGGTTTTTCATTCAGATTAACGCTTACCTTTTCTTTCATTCTGGAAGAGATTCTCTTCTGCCTCTCCACCTGCTGTTGCTCCTTCTGCTGTTTCTCTTGCAGCTTTGTCGCCACCTTGTGGAGATCCTAGAACACAGCAGGGAGGACACTCAGCGGTGGGGGAATGGAGACTCTTAAATGCTTAGAGAAGGCTGTGAAACAATGTTTATTTTATTTATTTTTTTAACTGCAGGATGGACCAAAGCTACAAAGTTTATTTTTATGTACTTTCATTCATGAATTGTTGGATGTCTATGGCAACAAAGATAAGTGTATATTTATGAATACCAGGACATACTTGTGGCAAATATGAAATCTGTATGCCTTTCGAATCGTTTACACTGTATGTATGTATGGTGGTCAGACCAGAAGTCACAATGTCCTCCAACCATATGGCCGAACATTGCAGTCATTTGAATAAAGTAAACCAAAGTTAAACTCCCGGCGTGCCGCACAGCCTCATCGTTATGCTGATCATTACAAGCCCCTATTCAAGATCCAATTCCAAACCCTGTTGATCCCGTGATACTTACCCGACCCCAAAAATGCTTGATGCCTATCGTGGCTTCCCTCCTCCTTTCCTCTGCCTCTCGCTGTAGCTCCTCCCTCCGCCTCCTTTCCTGCTCCTCCTCCTCCGCCCTCTTCAGTCGGAACTGCTCCTCCACCACCAGCTTCACCTCCAACTGGCGCCTGCGCTCCTCCTGGTGCATCGAGACCCACCTCAGTGTATAGACCCCCCTCAGTGTATAGACCCCCCTCAGTGTATAGACCCCCCTCAGTGTATAGACCCCCCTCAGTGTATAGACCCCCC
The DNA here is from genome assembly GCA_900291075.1 of Melanogrammus aeglefinus. Lineage (NCBI taxonomy): Eukaryota > Metazoa > Chordata > Actinopteri > Gadiformes > Gadidae > Melanogrammus > Melanogrammus aeglefinus. The sequence continues at coordinate 11,385 of OLKM01000276.1, read as the reverse complement.
CTCAGGTGTATAGACCCCACCTTCAGTTGTGTATAGACCCCCACCTCAGTGTGTATAGACCCCCTCAGTATGACCCTCAGTGTATAAGACCCCCCTCAGTGTATAGGACCCCCCTCAGTGTTGTATTAGACCCCACCTCAGTGTATAGACCCCCCTCAGTGTATAGACCCCCCTCAGTGTGTATAGACCCCCCTCAGTGTATAGACCCCCCTCAGTGTATAGACCCCCCCTCAGTGTTAGACCCTCAGTGTATAGACCCCCCTCAGTGTATAGACCCCACCTCAGTGTATAGACCCCCCTCAGTGTATTAGACCCACCTCAGTTGTATAGACCCCCCTCAGTGTATAGACCCCACCTCAGGTGTATAGACCCCCCTCAGTGTATTAGACCCCCCTCAGTGTATATAAGACCCACCTCAGTGTTATAGACCCCCCCAGTGTATAGACCCACCTCAGTGTATTAGACCACCCTCAGTGTATAGACCCCCCTCAGTGTTATAGACCCCCCTCAGTGTTAGTGTATGATAGACCCCCCTCAGTGTATAGACCCCCCCTCAGTGTATAGACCCCCCTCAGTGTATAGACCCCCCTCAGTGTGTATAGACCCACCTCAGTGTATAGACCCCCCTCAGTGTATAGACCCTCAGTGTATAGACCCACCCTCAGTGTATAGACCCCCCTCAGTGTATAGACCCCCCTCAGTGTATAGACCCCCCTCAGTGTATAGACCCACCTCAGTGTATAGACCCACCTCAGTGTATAGACCCCCCTCAGTGTATAGACCCACCTCAGTATATTTTTTCCATTCATGATTTTTTGTAGTATTAGAGTATGTGTCGGATAACCAACAGTTTTGTCATGTTTTGTATTCCAAGCCCTTGAGTATTGATCGACCGATTTATCGGCCAATATTTATGTTTTTTACGTGTATCAGCATTTGACGATTTATATTTTCTTTTGCCATGATTTACAGACAGTTCAATAAATGTTCCTTTTTTAAATTGAGACTTGGAACATTTGTTATCATCATTGTGTCATTTTTATGATGTAAATTTGAGGGACTAAAAGCAGTATCGGCTTAGCCTCGAAATCCAAACCCACATCTAGAAAGCTGTAGGGTCTGGCAACGAGTAATGAAAATGGCCCAACTCGAAGGGTGGCACCAAGATTGCATTTGAAAATATCACTGGATAACACACATTGGGTAACACTACGAGCAATCAGAAGAATACAAGGGGTGACGTATCCAGACCAGTGGAGCTAACCAATAGATAAGACTCTTTCCGTATCCAGTCGGTAAAACAGCAACGCTTTTGTCCCGCCTATTTCAGATACACCGATGTGATTGGTTAATGTTCTGGGCCAGGGGTGAGTATAGTGCTCGTTCCCAGAGTGACTCGCTGAGCAAATTCAAATTGTTCTCTCCGCGAGAACTCTGGATTTCCAGGGTAGTATCGGCTCCAAATATGGGCTCAAGAAAATCGTATCGGTGTATCCGTTAGCGGCTAGGGCTGATGAAAGAAAATCGGTATCGGTATTCAGTCGATCCCTACATTTGAGTCACCTTTATCAACTGAAGAGGAAAGAAGAATAAAACTCCACCTTGGCCCGTCTCCTCTGGTGAACCTCCTCGGCCAGCTTCTCCTTCTCCTCCAGCTCCTCTCTACTCCTCTTCTCCAGCTTCCACTCCTCCAGTCGCCGTGCTGCCTGCAGCCTCTCCTCCCTGAAGCCATTAGCATTCGAAAAAGTGTTAGGCAATTACTCTGTGTGTACGTATACACACACATAGAGATATTCTCCTCTTTGATCTACAGTTCAATCCTTTGGGGACTATTCCGGGATTGGTTTCATTCCCACACAACAATGGCACTTATGATCAAGTATTCTGTGGATAAGTTATTGGTGAAATCTGGTGGGCTCTGGTTCAGCTCCTACTGGGAGGCCAATGAGCAAAACTCATTCCTCTGGTGGTCCCAGTCGAATCAATTGAATCAATAAAAAGAAAACCTATGCTATTTTATGTGATGCTAAGCAAGGTATGGAATTCTGTGCTATTCAATTCCATGCCAACCAAGCGATGCTAACCAAAAGGTGCTTTGTTCTTTATATGCTAACCAATCTATGATATTCCATGCTATGCTAACCAAGCTACGCCACAATCTGCTATTCTATTCTATGCTATGCCGACCAAGCTTTGCTATGATAACCAAGCTATGCTAAACCAGCTATGCTGTGCATCTTGCCTGTGCTGCTGCTGGGCCTGGTTCTTGGCCTCCTCCATCCTTTCGGCCTCTTCCACCTCCTCTTGGCCCTGTATTTTAGCATGCTGCTCTCGCAGGCGGCTGGCCCTCCACCTCTGAATCGCCTGTAGAACAGAACTACAACCGTCAGGACATGAATTGTTACTATCAAAGGGGAAACCTCGTCATAAGTTCATCATGGTGCAATAGCAAATATGATCATCATTTCCCATGATGATCGTATCATCATGACAGCTGAATGTCCCGTGTGTGTATCCATTCCTGGTGTACCTCTCTCTTCTGGTCCTGGAGCTCCAGCAGCTCTCGGTACCAGTCCTCGTGTTGCTCCACCTCCTGCAGGCTCTTCCCAGGCAGGTATAGCACGGCTTCCTTCCTCAAGGCCGGCCGCCCAGCATGCCTGGTCCACACCTTGACAAACAATACAGATACAACCGCAATAAAATTATGCAGTTATGTTAAACCGCTTTCACACACACACACACACACACACACACACACACACACACACACACACACACACACACACACACACACACACACACACACACACACACACACACACACACACACACACACACACACACACAGGCTCAGTATATCAGGTTGATTCGGAACGACCCACCGTATGACTGAGTTTTGTTTGTAAGACTGGGTGTAGGAGGTTGAGGAAGAGTCTTCTATTGTAGGCCTGTAAATGTTCTATTACCATGAGACTGTTCAGTATTAAAGCAGCCTCTGTTCAAAGCTTTTCGGTCACACAAACCCAAAACAGCAACAAACAAAGTGCAAGTTGAGGGTCACTGTAAACCTGTGTCTCTCCTCCAATCACAGGGGCAGAATACCTTGAGGAAGGCTTGGTGGTCGTATTGGTCCCAGCCACCATGGAGGCCCCCGGTCTTATGAAGAAACGACTCAAGGGCCCTCACTTCGGAGGGCATGTCCCTGTCAGTAGCCCTGTACCCCTGAAACAAAACGCATTAACCTCAGGGTGTTGCTGTAGTACTCAAGAGTAACGTTCAACATATAAAGCCACGATGGGAGCAGGCCCAGATTTAAAAGGATTCTGGACTGGGTTTTTAAATATATCCAGATGTTAGTGTAAAATAATTGTAAGGATCAAACAAGGAATTGATTTAAATAATTACCGTATTCATGCTTCCTATTGAATGTCAGCACAGCAAGACAACTAATTCAAAGTCCCCACAAAATTGGAACTTGAGACCATCATCCATTCATTCAAAAATACATATTGTTAGTTACATATAGCACTATTGTGTTGCGTTGGGGGTCGTACTCTTAATACTGTCGCTGGTGCTGCTTTGAGCTCCGATCTAGCAGCCAGGGGCCAGGTGTCGATCTTCCTGTCGTACGCAGAGATCTCCTGAGAGCAGGCCTTCTCCTCCTTGAGGAGCTCCTCAAACCTGGGAGAGGGGGAGCAGAGAAAAGGAAAATCCTGCTGCTCATGTGTGTTTGAAACCCCATCAACCCATAGCCTAAGTTCAGCTGTTTATCAGCGTAGGAGTCCCCCCCTTACCGTAAGCGCTCGTTCTCTTTGAAAGTGCTGATGGCCGCTTCCACGTTGGCCATTATTTCTTTGAGCTTCTCAATCACTGAAAAGAAAATACAAAATTTAAACAAGTTAAATTGGGTGGATATATTTTATAAATGCATTAACAGTTCAACCCCTGTCAAAATTATCTTGAAACAGAATGAGCAGTTACTTTTGTTAGCCTAGCATGCAATCAGCTATTTAATGAGAAGATTGATTTTTGTTAGGGGTACATTTATAAAAGTTGAACATACATAAACCCACTATTTCTTTGTAAAAGTTACTTTTATAGATAGTAAACACACACTGACAGTAATATTGTTGTCTTACACTCTGGTGCGGGCTTCACGTCAGTGAGCTGTCTCTGGAACCTTCTCACCCCATGATGAACATTGAGCAGCTCCTTCTCGAGAGTCATCTCTAAGAGAACACATTTCCAGAAGGTCTCTTAAGCAAAACATAACTGTGGGGTCCAACATGGAGAGGCAGGATGGTGTACTGATTGATGGGTTGGACTCACAGAAAAACGGGTCTTGGTTTGAAACCCGAATGACTGAAATCTATCACTGAGCAAGATATCCAAACCCCTACCTTCTCATTAAATATATATATCTATAAACCTCTCTGCCTGACTTTTCATCAAGCACCTACTCTCTGCATCTCTGTGTTCCTTCAGAACCTTCTCGATATCCTCCAGTTCTCCAAACCAGCCGCTCCAGCCATTCTTCTTACACTGAGCTCCGAGATTCCTCTCCTTGTCTACCTTCTCAATCCTGTTGAAAAAGAATAACACGTAGAAAAGATAAGATAGTCCTTTATTGATCCGCCTTGGGAGAAATTCACAGGTGACCAGCAGTACAGTGGGAAAAGAGAAGTGTGAAAATAAGTATATACAATAAATGTACTAATTTTAAATAAAATTATAGTACAAAATTATTTCAATAAGAGAAAATAAAGATAAAAATAAACCTACTATATACATATAACTGTCCGTTTGTAGGTGACCTGTGTGTTAAGTAAATAAATACATATGATGAATATGATTGATAATATAAATATAAGGATAAATATAAATGTGCCAAAAGTGCAGGGTCCCTGAAGTAATGGAAAAATGAATTAAATAAATAACAAATAACAAGGTTAACAACAGTCAGTCCTGAGGTGTGGGGTTTAGTCCTTAATCAGGTATGCCAGCAGTTGACATGTCAAGGTTTGAAGTCCTAAACACAACATTTCTTTAAGAAATGCTTTTTACACTTAATGTGTATATCATCACTGTGGACAGACATGGATGACAGTGTCTCCACTCACTGTCTCTTGATCTTATCAGCCTCCCGGAGGAAATCTGCCGCTTCCTCTTGGTCCTCCAACCTCTCCACTCCATTGAATTGTGGAACAACACTGAAGTCCTCGTCGCCCTGTTTCGGTCATTTTAGACGTAGACTTACTTGTGAAATAGGAAACGGTGATAATAACATCATGGTAATCATCATGATGAAATCTTATTTCATAAGAGGATCTGGGTAACGATATCTGTTACCTCAATAGAAAGCCAGGAGAGCCCAACATAACGACGACACTTTGTTGTTAGCAACGGCCAACAACGAACAATAAGTACCTTATCGCTCTACCGTGTCAAAGACATCAATTTATTGGCAAAGTATTATATTATGTCTACTGGTTTTAATGAATTTTATTACCTCATGATGTTCATCAACAAGCCCTGCTGTTGTCAAGGCGGCCATATTTAATTGTATGTAGTAGAACCAACGATTTAAACTCAGAATATTGTTGTAGTGACTGTTTTGGCCAGAAGAGGTCCCTGTTACTGTTTCATTTGGGTGTACTATACACTGACCACTTCTAACCCATATCATCTGAATCTAGTGCCACATATCTCTCCTTCAACGTATCAATCTATAATCCGTCATATTAGAAAAAATAGGAATCCTTACAATTATTTGTTTTGATTGTTAAATCTATTACAGCAGACATTCATCCAAGACAGCGACAATTTCCACCAAAGTGAGTTACCAATATCCTGAACACATGCATACTGTTCTTAGAAATGATAGGATCGTGGCACATTTGATTGACATACACAGGACACGTGATGTTAGCCTTCTTTATAGGCATTGCATCATTTCTTAATGATCCAACTTCTGCATCTGTAAATTTGTCAAATCATTGGTCCAACTTTAGTTATTTCTGAACAATTATTTTTTATATTGTTCTGCAGCTATAATTACTATGCACTCCAGCCAAGAGAGTGGGACGTGAGAGAGAGAGAGAGAGAGAGAGAGAGAGAGAGAGAGAGAGAGAGAGAGAGAGAGAGAGAGAGAGAGAGAGAGAGAGAGAGAGAGAGAGAGAGAGAGAGAGAGAGAGAGAGAGAGAGAAATACAACTTCTTATCCATTATTGAGCTCAGATATTGGGTATCTACCGAGGGTCGAAGGTTTTTAAAAGTGTACATCCGTTTCTGCAGCCACTTTCTGGAAACATTGCACACACAAATTGACGTTCAGCATGTTGGGATAAAAGGTTGAATACAAACATTATTTTTGACAAATAAGGACT
>OLKM01000276.1:0-2500 GCA_900291075.1 Melanogrammus aeglefinus | reverse complement strand
TTGGTCCTATCTTTCGCATGGCTCGAAAAATGACAATATTTCTAGTATAATCTTTCCAAAACACAGTCAAAGTGTGTTTTGGGAAGTTAGGAAGAAATATTAAACTTAATATTACCACCAATGGACAAGTTCCAGATTCACTGTGATAATGTTATAAAGCTATATAGTATATTGTTCTAGATATTTCCCTGAAATTACTTTTTAACAAACTCCAAAGTCTGAGTTTTTACTGTGGTAGATCAAAGAAGTTGAAATAGTCTTCTTGGCCAGTTGAAGCCACACTTTGTATTGCTTAGCATAATTTTATTGAAAGGGCCATTTGCATATTTGATGATGTCTTGTTGAGATATGTTTTAGTTTCACAGTAGAAATAAGTACTACAATAAGTAAGTATATATCCAAAAGCATCTGAGATGGCTGCAGATAAGGTTACTGTTGGATGAGGTCAAATAGATGCAAACTCTTCAGTCAAATTCAGGTCAAGTCAAATTCATTTCTTAGGCACGTCTCAGATCCACTGACGTTGTCAACATGAGCTTGAAAAGAGGCCAGCGTAGGGCTAATATGGTCCCTCTTCTAGGTACTGCTCAGGAGCCTGCCCTGGCCACGGCATTCTGGACCAGTTGCAGACAGGACAAGGGCAACTCGACTAACTCATCCCAGTATACAGGGAATTGCAATTGCGGGAGGAAATTAAGGCAATGCATTTGACCTTTTCAACATCATCGAATTATCTGACGGCATTGACCTGCTCTTTTAACTTTTTAAAAAGTCAGATTTATATATCCCACCAAACTTTTAGAAATAGACTCAAACAAGAGTGGTCTGAGTGCTCAGGCTGTTGGTGATCGATTTGATGGCGTCAGGGGGGCTGAAACAGTATAACCTCAGCCTTGTTTTTCGGTCATCATTTGCAGAAAGTTTTGTGCCCTCAAACCCTTGATGTTTCTTAAAGGCATTCCATGAGGTGGATTGTTAAACAAGCAATATATTGTTTCACTTCTTATGACAAATGTACTGATGGTAAGTCGCTTTGAAGAAAAAGCGTCTGCTTAATGCCCTAAAGTGTAAATGTCTAAATGGTTAGATTACACCGGTGGATTGGTTTCAGGGGAGATAAAGCTGTTCTGGTCATCTTCTAATGCAACGGAAGGAAATGTTGTGATTTTGAATAATTTGACCACAGGTCAGCATGTCAACGGAGAAAAGAATTGGACATAGGATGTGAGACCCCTTCAGGAAAGTGACTAGCTGGGGGAGAGGAAGGAGTTGCCTATGTTGAACGGGTGTGAGGTTGTTGTTTCTCCAAAAGATGATGGAGCGGAGAGAGGTAGAAGGTGGGAGATTGGGGGGGGAGCTGTACGATGGGAGTGAGAGAGAGAGGGGAGCATTGAAGTGATTAGAGAAAGGAGTCCTAGATATAGAAATGGAGAGGAAGAGAGAAGCTAAAGTAGGAGTAAGGACAAAGACATAAAGTGTGTGAAGACATAAAGAGAGAAAGAATAAGAGAGATATAGGGAGAGAGAGAGAGGCTGAGAGAGGGGAATGGAAAGAGAGATATAGAGAGAAAAAGAAGGAGAGAGTATCTGGGAGAAAGGGGAGAGAAAGAGCAAGTGAGTGAGAGAGTCATACATAAATAAAGAAAAAGAGAAAGAGAAAGTGGGAGAGAGAGAGAGAAACATAGAGAGTGTGTGTGTGTGTGTGTGTGTGTGTGTGTGTGTGTGTGTGTGTGTGTGTGTGTGTGTGTGTGTGTGTGTGATGAGAGTGATGTAGAGAGAGAGAGAGAGAGAGAGAGAGAGAGAGGAGAGAGAGGAGAAAGAGAGAGAGAGAGAGAGAGAGAGGAGAGAGAGAGAGAGAGAGAGAGAGAGAAGAGAGAGAGAGAGTGAGAGTGAGATAGATGAGAGACTTAGAAAAAAGGGAGAGAGAGGGAGAGATAAGGCAGAGATGTATGTGATATAGATAGATGTGAGTGAGAGAGATGGGTGAGAGACAGAGAGAGAGAGAGAGAGAGAGAGAGAGAGAGAGAGAGAGAGAGAGAGAGAGAGAGAGAGAGAGAGAGAGAGAGAGAGAGAGAGAGAGAGAGAGAGAGAGAGAGAGAGACAGAAGAGAGAGAGAGAGAGAGAGAGAGAGAGAGAGAGAGAGAGAGAGAGAGAGAGGCCTGGAGAGAGAGAGAGAGAGGAAGAGAGAGAGAGAGAGAGGCTGGAGAGGGGGGGGGAGAGTGAGGTGAGGGGAGAGAGGGAGAGAGAGAGAGAGAGAGAGAGAGAGAGAGAGAGAGAGAGAGAGAGAGAGAGAGAGGCCTGGAGAGAGTGGTGGGAGAGGGGTGGGGGAGGCCATTGTGAGGGTCAGCTATTGACAGTGTGAGCTGAGGTACACAGACACCAGGCAGCAGGAGTACCCGTCTGTCCCGGGCCACCCGATCCCCAGCTCCAGGCGCCGCCAGGTCCTGGCCCTCATGGAAATAGAGCCGGCCAGTTTAGACAAACATAAACACACTCACACG
>OLKM01000275.1:387409-393011 GCA_900291075.1 Melanogrammus aeglefinus | reverse complement strand
AAAGAAAAAAAAAAAAAAGATGGCCACGGAAGAGAACCGAAAAGTCGTCCCTCTGGCGATCACCTTGATTGTCTGTGTCACACACTGCAGAGAACTGCACACACAACAGATCCCCCTCTCCTCTAATAGTTGTAAAGCTGATACACAGCAGCAAGAGCTCATCAGTCAGGGCAGCATAACAGACACAAACCCTCCGCTGGCAGAAAGAGCACCAGAGGTGGAACCTCCAAAAACAAAACCAAACCCAGCCCAGAAACAACAAAACACTTCTCATCATTGGTGTGCAATGCTTGCGCCGGGGCCAAGCACCGGGACGCGGACTATCATGGTTCATGGCATTTCATGGGTCACACAACACCACACACACGCACGCACACACATACACACACACACACCACACACGCACACACACACCCGGGCACGCGCACGCACGCACGCACGCACGCACGCACACACACACCACACACGCATGCACACACGGCACGCACACACGCACAACACACACACGCACGACGCACGCGACGCACACCACACAGTGTGTAAGTAGTTTGATAAGAAACGGAGCAAAAGGAAAACAAACGACAGCCAAAGCTGCGGAAGCCAAGCCACATCGACGCATCGTTTCGTGTGAATAAATAGGAACAGACATGACATGCTCGCCAGAACTTGACGCGATGAAGGTGGCGAGGGGAAGCACACGGAGCGTTTCGAAACCCTTCAGGCGCTGTTCACAGCTAACAGTATCACAGCATGTCAAGGACTTTGAAACAAACACCCCCCCGAAACACACCGTAGGGCTGGACGCAAAGCAGAGCGACACACCCTGCAAGGACCGTGAATGGAAGACAGAAGCGGGAGAGAGCGACAAAACGGACTCCGAGAACAATGTCGAACGCGTCTGTAAAATATGAATTGTTTCAACCCCGCCAAAGGGTCTAAAGATCGAGCCACGACGAATCACGTGGTGGCTGGGTTAATGGCCGAGCGAGCGAGGATGACGAGAAACCGATGATGATCATGATGAAGAAGAGGCCACCTCGCACACATGAGCAGCAGTGGGGGAGAGAGACAATGTTCGTGGAATGAGGTGGGGCAGAGCGGGGAGCCTGGAGTAGGGGTCTCACCAGAGTGACTTACCCAAGAGAGGGTCTCCCATGGCGGTGGGGGGCAGCGGGCGGGGGTGGCGTGGCCGAGGCCGAGGTGTGCTGAGCTCCCGGGGCTGCTCCAGGATCAGAGTCGGCGGGGGGGCCCCGAACCCCCCCTGCAGGGCGCGGGGTGTGGAGGAGGGTCTTGCGCAACCAGCGTGACGAAACCTGCGGACCACCAGGAGGTGTCCATTACACGCACGCCCATACTAGAGGATGGACGCGCACACACACACACACGCACGCACGCACGCACGCACGCACGCACGCACGCACGCACGCACGCACGCACGCACGCACGCACGCACGCACGCACACACCACGCACGCACACACACACACACACACACACACACACACACACACACACACTCACACACACACTTCACACTTCGCTGAGTGACACTTTTGAATAGAGAGGCATTAGGCGTCTCAGGCAACATGACTAACATGACCAAAAGACAAAGAGGAGACAACAGGGAGGGGATATACACTGGGACAGTACCTTTGTATCTTCCTAATGCTGCGTCGTTTAGTAGAGAGGCAAAAGGCACACACAGGTAGAGGCAGAGAAATCATGTACACACAACAGAACCACCATCACATGACAAACTCAAAACCCTGTTTTAGAGGAGGAAATAATAAAAAAGAGTGCAACTTTCTCTATATTGTTGATTGCGAGCGGTGAGCGTGCGATTGTCGTTTGCCTGTGCCGTATGTGCGCGTATCTGTTTGTACGCATGTGTGAGTGTTTGCATATTGTGTGTGTGTCGGTGGTTGTAAGTGTGGTGTGTGTTGCCCGTCTGTTTGTAGTGCGGGTGTTGTGTGTGTGTGTTTGTGCGTGTTGTGTATGTGTGTGTATGTGTTTACGCGTGTGTATGTGTTCCATGTGTGTTGACTGTAAACTGTCTGTGTTAGTGAGATGCGTGTGTGAAGAGTGTGTGTGTCTGAACGAGATTCGAGGTGACAGGAGAAAAGGCGTGGGTGATTCCGAGGTGAGAAAATGTCAGACCCAAATGAGCCTCCTCTCAATATGAGCCAAATTGCAAGCCATTTTGCTCTTATGGAAAGCTGGGAGAAATGCACACAGAAAACAGAGAGAGAGGACAAAAAAAAGGGGGGAAAACAGAGACGAAAGATAGCCCCTTTTCTCAACAACAATTAGACATGGTCACACACACCACACACACCGCCCGTAACGAGTTCACATAAAAAACAGATAGAGATGACAGCTACAACAGCGATTCGTGACAAAATGTTTCGACAAAATACCCACTGAAGAGATTATGGACTATAGAACCGGCTCGTCGAACCATAAACCACAGCTGTAGACCTTCAATGTGAATGAGATTCCGCCGTTCCTAACCGTTGTATTCTTGAATGTGTTTGTGTGCTTACACACTGAGGGGACACGACTCTCTCCCTCTCTCTCCCCATCTCCTCTACTCTCCTCCTCCCTCTTTCAGATTTCCGAAGCCGTTGATTTTCCACCTGCAGAGTGTGAGTCAGTCCAGGTGACGTGCCAGCCCCAAGTCTGGAGGCGAGGCAGAGAGGATGACGAACGGGAGACGCACAACAAACAAGAAAAGCGAGGACCGCTAGTGCACAAGATGACGGACAACGGCGCCTCGGTTGCCATGGAAACAATGCAACTTGAGTCTGCGCCGTCTGTCACCCTGTTGTCTGTCGATTGGGGAGGTAGCCTGATAGCAGTAGGAGGGAGGTAGGATGTAAATTGGACGTGTATAGAGACGACTATCCTATGCTATAACGACGTTCTACACTATGACACCCCCCCCCCCCCCCCATGTTGAAACCGTCTGTCGATGGGCGGATTCAGTTGAATTCAGAGGACATGTAATTAGTCGCTCATGAAGATATCGTTTTTTTCAAACGAGTGTTAGGAAGATTCAGAGTGGATCTCAAATGGGTCTGATGCGTTGCGATCGAGTTGAGCTGCCTGCGATTGTGACGGAGACAGAGTGAGAGAATGTGAGAGAGATACAGAGCGACAGACAGGGAGAGTGAGAGAGAGAGACAGGGAGAGTGAGAGAGAGAGACAGAGAGAGGGAGAGAGAATTTGAAAGAGAGACAGACAGAGACAGACCGAGGGAGGACTAGAAAGGGATCAGTTGAAAGACGGCTCAGAGAAAGAAAGGCAGAAGGTCCTCAGTGTTTCCAAACAGCCTACCCATCCTTCTTGTAGAACTCCAACATCATGTTGTCCGTGGCAACGCTGAGCGGCCGCCGGCCCTGGTCGTGCTGCTGCCTGCGCTCCGAGTGGTCCATGTCTGGCGAGGGCATGGAGCTGAAGTTGGAGTTGTGGTTGTTGTGGATGGGGCTCCCGTAGCACCCCGTCAGGTTGAACTCAATGTCTGCGGGGAGACAACACCATGGAAAACGTTTACTATACAAGTCATCATCACCCGTGGCTCCTCACATTAAGCCTAGCACACTAAAATACTATGTGTTTGGATTCTGGAACGTATGTTCACTAGTGATCGTGTACAGAGTCATTTAGGGGTCATGTTAGGTGTTTGATGAGCCAGGAGGGGTTAGGTATTCCACTTCATGTGTCCATAAGCAGTGCGGCCTCGCCTGGCTTTACCCCGGTGTGACTCGTTCAGCCTGGCGCGTCTCCATTTGAGGACAGGTCCTACGCGCTTGTGGGTGTGTCCATCCACTGATGACTTGTCCATGAAACGATCATTCACGCCTACGGTGTTTAGTTTATATTATAGGCCTTCCTTCAATTTGGAGTGAGGTTGTTTAAGAGACTTGAAATATAAAGTGGGTTGTTGCATGGAGACCAAATATACAGACATACAATTATATATATCTATGCGATAGGGGAATATCCATGTTTGACCAGTCGGATTATTTGTCTCAATATCTGTATTTCAGATAAGGTCGTGAGTACACAGAGTTTCACAAGCAAGTGTCCTGTCCAAGATATTAGGATATGACTAATCTGAAAGATAGTCGGCCCTCAGCAGCTAGCCATATGGTTTACAAATGAGTATCACACAAACTGAACAATCGATGCTGTGCAATTATATCTAAACCTTCATCACCCTTTCGATTTCGTCTTTAATAGTTATATAAAGATGAACTAACAGTCAGCTCCAGAGAACCTCTTAGTGGTCATACGCTCAGTACTGGCGTATGTCACAATTAGACAGACACGGCCGGGGCTTCGCGATCCACCGAGCATCAGCATAGAGTACCTATCGTACGTCAATGCCGCGGAGCATGTCTGGGCGAAATTCTCACAAGAACTCAAAGAAATAACCCCTCAGATATCAAAACACATTTGGGGAAATTGATGACAGAGAAACTAATTTGTATTCTAAAAATATTGATGAATGAAAAAAAAAATTGGGCTCAAGAAAAAAAGGGCACTTTTTCTCAACCAGGGCACAAGGGCTGGTGCTTGAGCACCACTTGGGGTCTATCTGTGCACGTGCCTGCTGTGAACTTTAGGAAAAAACCTAGAATCTTTGGAATTGAACCCAACCCTCTAACTACCACATTTTAAAACCAATCTTTTTAAACACAATTAATAGGGTGACATTTGTCCGGCACTTGTTTTACTCCTTCCCATCCCTGGAAGAAGGGATCCCTCTTCAGTGTCCCTGCCCACGGTTTCCATCTCGGAATGGGAGTGTTCCCTTGCCCTTTCGAGTTCTGAGTCATAAAATGTGCCTGTGAAGCCCTTTGAGACTGTCGCTGTGTTTAAGGGCTACACCAATAACATGGACTTGACTTGATTCACAGAGGATAACATCATCTTTAATTTCACTCATGCATCAAAGGACAACAAGAGTCGTACATTTCTGAAACAAACCATTGAACCCCATTTCAAGAGCATCTATCCAGGGCCAGCCTTACCTCCAGGGAAGAACCAGTCAGCGTGTTGGATGATCGGTTCGATGATGCCCACGATCTGCAGCGACACCGTGGTCATCATCTCCGTTATGTTTCTACCGAGAGAGGGAACCGTCACTTGAAACTACATTACCCATGATGCTCTTGTAACTAAACCCATTAGGCACCCATGTACGTGGGTACACCAAGTCCTTGCGGATGTAGTTGTGTCAGCGAGCAGCGGCACGTACGCGTCGGTGTGCGTCCACAGCAGGTTGGGCCCCAGTACGATGGCCATGTTGCCCGGGGTCATCTTGTTGGCGTCTTGGTACTCGGTCAGCTTGGATAAGAATTTGATCAGGTATCTAATAGTGAAAAGAAAGGGATTTGATCTTATGTTTCATATATCATTAGACAGTCAAAAGTCAAAGTCAAAAGTGTTTCATTACCAGATGTTCATTTGTTATACCAGTATATCATAGTCATTATGTGGGTTGAATGCCTCATTACATGTACATTATATCTTTTGAAATATTGCAATAATACAGAAAAACATTGTATTTTGTCTTTGCCAATTAAATTCAAAAGCAT
>OLKM01000275.1:369909-382409 GCA_900291075.1 Melanogrammus aeglefinus | reverse complement strand
TGTGTGTGTGTGTGTGTGTGTGTGATATGTGTGTGTGTGTGTGTGTGTCTGTGTGATATGTGTGTGTGTGTGTGCAGTGTGCAGCAGCTGTGTGTAAGCATGTGTACACTGTATATGTTTGGATGTTGTGTGTATGTTCTGGGTGTCCTGTTGTTAGTTCCATGCTGCATCTGTCTTCTCTCTCTTTGCCATTTCACATGGACCACGGTACGCTTCAGTTTCCATCACAGCTCAGCCGGGGGGTTCTCGGTGTCACTGCCTACAGCGGTGTGTGTGTGACGGCGCGCCCACTCACCGACGGGGACTTGACGGATCTCTTCTCCCCCTCCGCCCCTTGTTGCCCCTGGAGACAGGCCGTCAGCTTCTTGTGAGTGCTGTGGGTCACCTGTTTGACCAGGTCCAGACGCTTCTCCACCTATGGTCAGGAAGGACCAGTGTGGACAGACACACACACATCAGCAAACCTGCAACCAGCCCCGGGTATGACACTGATAACAGATGAACTATCAAGGATAAACCATTCTTGTTTTAATTTAATGAGTAGCAAGAGGAACCCTCTTGTATGGCTTCCCGGTTACGTCTTTAATGGCATCACTATTAAGTCCTTGTTTTTTTTGGGTGTGTTTTTTATGTGCATACACACACAGAAAGACAAACACACACATATACACACACACACACACACACACACACACACACACACACACACACACACACACACACACACACACACACACACACACACACACACACACACACACACACACCATCTCACCTGTAACAGGTCATCGCTCAACGGCTCTGTTTTCTCTGCCCTGTAAAGACAAAACAAGACCAACAAACAAACTAGGAGTTAAGGAGGTCATTCAACGTGTGAACCAGCAAACTAAAGCATGACATTGCAACAGTACTGGACTGCCTCGTGTGAGATTCTGAGATGGCAAACCCAGGGAAACCAAAAAGCTTTTATTAAAGGTGCATCGGTATCACGTTAATTGGCCGATGGCGATGTGGATTGTTTTGCCCATCATGATTCCATCCCATCACAATGACCTCATCAACAGTGGTGGTCCTTGCCTTCAACATGAGGTAGGAATTCAACTCGCATCTAACTCGATAATGAGTCCCATGTGCATGTCACTCGTCGCCTGGCTTCCATTGCTCCGGATCACAACAATAACTGTTGGGCAATGCACACCACCTCCCCACCCACCCCCACCCCCCCGCTACTGACACTGAGCATCATAAACCTCATGTTCCTCGCCTAGGTAACCAGTATTATCTCCATGAGGGTGGTGTTGGGGTGGGGGGGGGGGGTTCCCCTCTCTTGTTCTGAGTCTCCAGAGATCTCAGAGTGGAGCTTGATGTTCTGTTGATGCGGTCGGCGTGGTGACAACAAGGGCCCCAGGGCAGGGTGGCAAGCCGAACGCTAAAACACATCTGGAGGACTAGGGTGTCCCACTACAGACGAGTGTGTGTGTGTGTGTGTGTGTGTGTGTGTGTGTGTGTGTGTGTGTGTGTGTGTGTGTGTGTGTGTGTGTGTGTGTGTGTGTGTGTGTGTGTGTGTGTGTGTGTGTGTGTGTGTGTGTGTGTGTGTGTGTGTGTGTGTGTGCGCACCGGCTGGCGTGGTAGTGTTAGTGTATCATCATCCTGTCCCTGGGACACTGAGGCACATTCTGCTAAACCCGCGGGACCTTTGAGCGATTCGCCGCGGTGTGTCCGTCTGAGGAGACCCACGATGATTGCACAACATCCAGAACAGCTGACTCCCACGAAGAAGGAATCGGAGCCAGATGTAGTGTGTTAGGACTGACATAGGATGAGGTGAAAATGTTGCGTTTCTCTGAGGTCAACACAACTGGTCTTTGTTTGACTACAGCTCCCATTCAAAACATTCTGAACGGGAACATGTGTTGGTGTGCGGAACGAACATTCAAACATCACTGTTTCTGTTTGAAAATCAGGATCCCAAAATCAGTTCCTCATTTACATCCACGCATTTTATTCCAATTAACTTTAAGCCGAATCTGCAAATCCAAAGGTTCTCCATGTCTCATGTGGTGATGGTGGGTTTAGCTGGGTCTTGTGAGCACAGTCCAACAGCCTTTTACTAGGATGGTAGTAATGAGCCTTAAAGACACCCACGGTTCATCTTTGCCAAGCGCCCTCCCAGGTCCATAATCCAGCGTGGGTTAATCAGATCCGGGGGGGGGGGGGGGCACGGGGGGCATCAGGTACTTCCTGCCCTGAATGAGGCGACTGGCACGGAGCCAAGGGAGCCTGACTCTAGAAAGGCTGACCTCTTGGTGACAATGGGTCCAATCTGTGCCCCCCCACTCCTCCAAGTAAATTACCCATCAGCTACACACACCCACACCCACACACACACACACACACGCAAGAAGGCATGCACGCACACACGAGCGGGCACACACGCACGCACATACACACACACGCCCATTTCCCGTGCCTGTCTGCCCGGCCACTTCCGGGGATTGTCCCCTTACAAGACCTATGCCAATCAGCATAATAGCATTTTGTGTATACCAAATATGTAAATACAATTTCCGAAAAAAAGTATTTTTTACACGCCGAGAAAGTGGTTTAAATATAGCCTCGGCAGAATGGGCTTTATTGTTTGGTGATTCAACAGAAATACCCTGACGTTGACGGCACAAGGACAACATGCAATTTCCTCACGGGAACTAAACCACTCAAACTGTTCCATTGAGCGACGTCGACAGCCTTGCATCTGTGTTGTGTGTACTGCACGCAAACCCCACATACAAACATACAGCACTGCCTACGAATGCACGGAGCTCTAATGAGACGTGCTATCAGCCCCAGCGAGAGACGGAGCTGAGAGACATGCTGGAGCAGGGGAGGAGTCTCTCGGGAACTGGGTCAACGTGTGTTACAACAGAGCCGGCTTTCAGACGCATGTGGAATATGGATGAGAGCGAGCGGGAACGTTAGAGGGAAGGTATGTACGGATGCTGTTTAGTGTAGTGTAGGGAGGTGCCTAGGGCGGGTCTATTCCCATCTGAGTGGTCCTGCGTTCGGCCCCCAAGGTCTGAAGACCGAGCTGTAGATCCTCCAGTGATTCGTCTAACCTCCACCTGTGCCTTAACGACCTGTGCCAATTAACCTTCACCTTGGATACAAATAATCGGCTAATACGACATACTAAAAATAGCTAGAGAGATGAATGAATGGAATGTGGACCGACCAATCCCATGCCAGAAGGGAGACCACCCATCTTTGTTCCTGTCCCTGCTACGGCCCAATCGGCCGTCTCCTTGTACTCAGAACCCGGGAGGCCATGAAGCAACAACTGCTGTTGCTCTGTGTGAAGACTCCTGGAGACAGATGGTCACATGAGTGACTCCGGGTCCACCCAGGGGCCCGAGGCCCCGCTGAGCAGCTGGGAGCTCGTCAAAGTCTCTCTGGCTTTCGGTTGGCCCACTGAACATGTCCCCTATAGGATCCTCTGGCACCCCCCACACACACAAGCACACATGTGCAGAACGAACACACACACACAGACACACACAATACGAAAACACACACACACACAGAACAAACAAACACACACACACACACACACAAAGACACACACACACACACACACACACACACACACACACACACACACACACACACACAACACACGCACACACACACACACACACACACACACACACACACACACACACACACACACACACACACACACACACACACACACACACACACCCAGTGTGGCTCGAGAAGCACAGCTGGGACTGAAGAACAGTTGAGGGAGGATCTTAAGATGTGTGTGTGGGGGGGGGGGGGGGGAGTATGTTGATGAGGGTTAGGGTTAGGGTTATAGTGAGGAGGACAGTCACATTCATCTGGGATGGATGATGAATCGCTTGTTGTCGTGTGTTGTTAGATGGTGAGCAGCAGTGTTTGTTTCCCAGCCAAAAGGTTGTGAGTTTCAACCCCACCCACTGCAGTCTAGCCATAGGCATCCTTGAGCAAGGAGCCAAACCACAACCGTCTGATTAGTAACTTGTATGTCACACTTTAAGTAGCAGCCGCTTTTATCGAAAGTTTCGATAAAAGCGGCTGCTACTTAAAACTGACTGACTGTTTGTCCTGTGACCAGAATCTAGTCCGTCTAACAACATTAAAAAGCTAGGTCTAGGGTTAGAAAGCGGGCTAGCATTGCGTTGTAAGGACGTACCCCCCATCAAATAGATCTCACAGAGGAAGCAGCACAACATATCTGCCTGCACGCTTCAAAGGTCAAACGAAGTCAACGTTGGTCTGAACATGAAGGCTGACAGATGTTATCAAGGCGAGCAGACCTCCCCTCTGTGTGAGCTATGTTTGTGTTCGTCCGCTGGCATTTCCTTCCACGGAGATACCAGCCCAGCGCTTTTATCTGCACATCGACATGTGCGTCGGCTCATAATGTTGATGTTGGAACAAGACGTCACAGGACAGACGGCTCCCACTGCCGGTGTCGGTTGGATCTCCAGGTGAGGCTCAAAGGTGAGAAGGTGACTGGCGGTTGTCCTGTGAGCGCGTGTGACGAGACTCCTAATGAGTCCTGAGAGAAAAATACAGTGGGGTGGGGAATCTGCTGACGCGACCTGCATGATCAAAATGCGAGACACACACATGCACACACAGACATACGCAAATATGCTCTGCTGTCCCTTGCAGGAACACACACGCATACTCACTATCACACACACACAGGAATGCTCGACAAACTGCATACACGCACACACACACACACACACACACTCGCACTTGCACTCGCACACACAATAATCAAGGCTATGATGTTATTGAAGAAGAGAACGTATTAGTCATCAGATTTATTGAACATAACTGCAGACTAAATGCAATGTTGTTAGGGTTTATTTATGTAACTCCTGGGGAGGTCGGGCCCATAGCTGTGCGATGCAAACCGACACAGGAGGAAGATAAAATCAGCCCCAGAAATATTTGCTCGGACAAATTTCAACAACACCCTCTTAATGTCCTTAACATGCTGCTTAGGAACCAGCTGTGAGTTGCTGGGGATATGACAATTCCACAAACACACACACACACTTAAAAATACACACACACACACTCACAAATAAAAATACACATACTGACAAACACACACACACACACACACACACACACACACACACACACACACACACACACACACACACACACACACACACACACACACACACACACACACACACACACACACACACACACACACACACACACAAACACGCATCAACAGATATTTGTCTTCTCTTTCACCATGCTAATGCTGGACAGCCGGCTGCCGAGCCCTCCAGCGCAGTGCTGGCTCTCCCAAACCATGAATAATGTATGTGGAAATAATCAAACGTGAATAAAACAGCATCCCCCTCTTTTCACCACGCTGGCCCCAGGCCCGGCCAACTGTCAGATCCGAAGCTCACGTCCTACAGGTCTCCTCCATGCATCTCCGGAGTCACCTGACTCACAGGGGGGATAAGGGCCTCTCTCAGGCTCCGCTGGCCTGGTGACCAGCAGGCCCTGAGCCTGGGCCCGGGACAGCGGCGCTGCCCCGGGGTTGGTGGGGCAGAACGGTGGCTAGGGTCCCCACAGGGTACCGAGGGGCCTCCCTGCACTGGCACCAGGCCCCCAGCCTTTGTGTGTGTGTGTGTGTGTGTGTGTGTGTGTGTGTGTGTGTGTGTGTGTGTGTGTGTGTGTGTGTGTGTGTGTGTGTGTGTGTGTGTGTGTGTGTGTGTGTGTGCGCAAGCGCGCGCGTGTGTGTGTGTCTGCGCCCGCTTGTGTTTGTGTGTGTGTCTGCACCCGCACGCGCTTGTGTGTGTGTGTGTGTGCATGTGGCACTTTAAGAGAGATCCACACACCATATCCATGCACACACACACACACACACACACACACACACACACACACACACACACACACACACACACACACACACACACACACACACACACACACACACACACCACGCACAAAACTCATCCACAGTGCATGGACAGTATGGCACGCTCGCATCCACACACGCACTTACACGTACACAGTCATCCACGCTTACAAACTCACCCGCGCGCACACACACAACTCATCCGTGGTGCATTAACAGTATTACACACTCACATCCACACACACACTCACACACACCCACACACAATCAGCCATAGTACTAGAGAAGCAGTGCATAGTGCCTCGAAGAGCACATTTCCCCCCCAGACCTTTGCAGGGTAGAAAGGACCTGGATGGGTCTCCTTCTAAATGACCGGGCTGACGGGACCACCGACTGCAAGGGCGTGAGGCTGCTCCAACAGAGAAACCTACTTACCGTGGTGGTCCGGTAAACTAGGTCAGCGCTTTGTTAAGTATGCAGGAATAACCAGGGAGGAGCAGACCCACGACGGACAGTTCTCACTACTCTTTGTGTGTTTAAACAAAAGTCAAATATGAGAACAAATAAACCCAGCACCTATATACAATGACAGACACACGTATACAAGAACAGCCGCACACACACACACACACACACACACACACACACACACACACACACACACACACACACACACACACACACACACACACACACACACACACACACACACACACACACACACACACACGTGTAAAAGGATGTGCACATTTAAGCACACAGACACCCTTGGGGCACTTTCACACAAACCCACCAGAGAGAGAGGAAGGCAATGAGAGAGAAAGAGAAAAGGAGAGTGTAAGAGAGAGAGAGAGAGAGAGAGAGAGAGAGAGAGAGAGAGAGAGAGAGAGAGAGAGAGAGAGAGAGAGAGAGAGAGAGAGAGAGAGAGAGAGAGAGAGAGAGAGAGAGAGAGAGAGAGAGAGAGAGAGAGAGAGAGAGAGAGAGAGAGAAGTCTGAGATAAAATGAGACACAGAGAGTGTAAGAGAAAAAGAGCTCCACAGAGAGGGAAAAAACAACATAGAGAGACAGCAGTGGGTTATCGTTCATAACTTCATTTATGAACAGTCTCTTTCAGAGTTTCTGCTTTCACTTTAAATTGTTCTATTTTATATAGGGTTAGGGTTATTAAAATCGTAAATATCAAAAACTCATTTAAAATTGTAAGGGCCTGTATAAATTCAATCCATGCACACGTTTTCGAGGCAACTACATTAAGACTCTTTCCGGAGAACAACACAAGGATTTATTTCTTTATTATTACCCAACTTTAAGGGATAACTTTGTTCACCTTGAATGAATTGTATATATGAATGAGCTCATATCAACTCCCATAATAATAATAATTAAAGAATGCCCTAAAATACTTTGGCGCCATGAACCACATAAATGCCTACACGTGTGTTCACTGTAGATCTTTCAAGTATCCTTTCCCCCTGATATGACCACAAATAATATACTGTAGATCCTTATCCATTTAAATATAGGTTCCAGATAAGCAAGCTTGTCCTGTAACTAAAAATAAAGCCAAAAAATGCTTAACCCAAAACGAAGAATGAACAGTACGGGACAGTTTTTAGAACAATGCTTCCTGTTTTGATCGTGGTCGCTCTTTGTCCGCGCCAGGAAGTGGGCACGTTGAGGGACTCGCCCCTGGTAGCTGGCTCTGCAGAACTAAAGATCCACGACGAGAATTCAACCAATTGAACATATGCTCGTCTCACAGCCTTGGAGCAGTCCCACTCCGAGGAACAGGGCGACCCAGTAACTAAATAAAATATTACATTATGAATAATAAACATTTTGCACGCGAAATACAAAATGCCAAGGGTGGTCTCCTGGATACGATTTACAGAATCTCTACCAAAAACCTCCACCGCAGACACGCATGTCCTTACATCGCCATAAAGTTGACTATAGCTTCATCAACATATTCCAGAGCTCTGTGCAGTAATGGCTGAATGTAATCACTACCATCTGAAGAGAAAAAAAAAGCATCATATTATCATCCCCTATGGAACGTCTGTTTATTTCTGTTGTCACGGTAACTTCCATGTGTTATGGTGTCCTCACCCTCAATCCATAGCGCATTTTCCCAGTATGGGCTTGGTTTGGAATTGCAACCAGCATGTACATTATGTCAGCTGCTGAGGTCACTTTCTGTTTTAGGTGAGCTCATGGGCAGCAGGGGACTACGAGGCCTCTAGGGGCCAGGCATAGGGGCCAGGGACTCTGTGTGTGAGACCCTGGGAGTGTATATGTGTGTGTGTGTGTGTGTGTGTGTGTGTGTGTGTGTGTGTGTGTGTGTGTGTGTGTGTGTGTGTGTGTGTGTGTGTGTGTGTGCTGTGTGTGTGTGTGTGTGTGTGTGTGTGTGTGTGTGTGTGTGTGACTGTGTGTACGTGTGACTAGTGTGTGTGTTTGTGTGTGTGTGTGTGTGTGTGTGTGTGTGTGTGTGTGTGTGTGTGTGTGTGTGTGTGTGTGTGTGTGTGTGTGTGTGTGTGTGTGTGTTGTGTGTGTGTGTGTGTGTGTGTGCGCGCGTGTGTCTGAATGCTGTATGTGTGTGTGCGCGCGTGTGTCTGAATGCTGTATGTGTGTGTGTGTGTGTGTGTGTGTGTGTGTGTGTGTGTGTGTGTGTGTGTGTGTGTGTGTGTGTGTGTGTGTGTGTGTGTGTGTGTGTCGGACTCGCTTCAACCCAGCCTGTCCACCGTTGTATGCACAAAGTCCACTGGGACAGACAGACAGAACCCAACCATTCACCACAGAGACCAATGACAAGACTGATGGATACCAAAAGAAAACAATGGATGAGACCCCCTCCATCCTTAACAATGACCAAAGATCATCACCCCTCCGTCCCCCGTTACCACGGTACCCAGGGCTCTAGGAGACTGCGAGTGGAAGGCTGGAGGTGATAAGCAGAGGGGAACTAGGGCCCTTTACGAGGGCCGCTCCACCGTAGAAGCCACCGAAGTGGAACGGGACGGACAGCCCCTTGTGTTCCCCGTTGACATCATCTGTGATGACCGATGTAACTTGTTGACAAAGGCTCTTTATCGAAGAACAAAATAACTAAAACCCTCCCACAGCATTGAGAGGGGTCATGACGTGGTGCTCATGAGTTTTCGTCGACACTAACTGTGGGACATGCAGACGACCTGGTTCATTTAGAGCCGCCCAGGGGCATTGTGGGTAGTAGGCAGCAGTAAGCATGTGTGTAGGCCCTAGTAACTCCGGGTTTAATAAATGATGAGTTCTTCTTGTTCCGGTACAATGAGTCCCCTCCCCTAACAGAAAGCCACGCGTTGTCACAGGGCCTGGGGGTGAGAGAGAGTGTGTGTACGAACTAAAAATATACCCAGTGTAGAGATGGGGCACTCACTGAAGTCCTAGAGTAACGAGCAGGAAACGTCTTGAAAAGCGAACGTCAATCAATGACTAGTCGATCAATCCATCTGTCGATAATTCAACCATTCAAATGTTTCAATTATCGGTGACTTGAATTATCAAGCATTTGTTGCAACAAAAATACTTGGCTTACAATGGTAATGCATCGTAGACGAATGAATCGTAAGCGCTAAAGGGAATCTCAAGATTTCCTCGACAATGCAAACAAACGGGTTGGAGGCAGGGCTACAGTGAAATGAAAGGGGCTCATCAGATCATCTGTGTTTCTGAGGGGCGGCGGCGGCGGCACCATCTCCGGAAATCTGCATGGTGCGGCCCTTGCCAAACGAAAAAAAGAGTTGGGTTGGCAGAAATACAGAGGAAGGGAGAGAGAGAGAGAGCTAGAGACCAAGTGTGGGGTGGAGAGAGAGAGAGAGAGTGTGAGTGAGTGTGTGAGAGAGAGATAAAGAGAGACCGAGAGTGTGAGTGAGTGAGCGAGTGAGTGAGCGCAGTGTGTGAGAGGGAGGGAGAGAGAGGGAGAGACAGTGAGCAAGTGTGTGAGAGATAGAGAGACAAAGAGAGAGTGTGAGTGGCTGAGTGAGTGAGTGAGTGAGTGAGTGAGTGAGTGAGTGAGTGAGTGAGTGAGTGAGTGAGTGAGTGAGTGAGTGAGGGAGTGAGTTAGTGAGCGAGTGAGAGAGTAATTATGGAAAGATACAGAGATAAAGACACGACGAGGCACAACACTTCTGCCGTTACCTGTTTAAATGACCACACGCTGACGAGGTCGGGGAATATAATGTGCCGGGCCGATACAGAGTGGTGCTGCTGTGGGCAGAGAGACGTAGGCAAGGCAGACGGTCGACCTAAAGGGCTAATTGTGTTGAAAGATATGTAAAGGTATTTGGGAACGCAGCATGGAAGATACACAACTCAGGGAGAGTGGGAGGGAGAGAGAGAGGGTGAGTGAGTGAGAGTGAGTAGTGAGTAGTGAGTGGTTGAGTGGGTGAGTCAGTGAGTGAGTGAAAGAGTGTGTGCGTGCCGTGCGTGCGTGAGTGAGGGAGTAAGTGAATGAGTGGGTGAGTGAGTGAGTAAGTGACTGAATGAGTGAGTGAGTGAGTGAGTGAATGAGTGAGAGTGGAAGAGAGAGAGACAGATATTGAGAATTAAGTTATCAGAGATTAGTGAGTGAGACGGAGAGGGAGACAGAGATTGAGATAGAGAGACGGAGAGAGAGATGAGAGAGAGAAAGAGAGTGAGAGAGTGAGAGAGTGAGAGAGTGAGAGAGAGAGAGCGAGAGAGAGATGGGAGAGAGAGAGAGTGAGAGAGTGAGAGAGTGAGTGAGAGATGGGAGAGAGAGAGCAGCTGTGTCCCCCCCCCCCCCCAACCCCCCCCTGCATCACCAGAACAGCGCGTCGTGTTCTGCTCTCTGCTACACTGCCCGTGTGGGAGGACTCTTATGCAAACAACTCAACACACAGCCCACATACAACATGCAACATTGTCTTTATACACCTAAAACACTGCACATGTTCATGCACAGTGTGCATGTATGGCATGCACACACAAACCAATTGCCCTTTTTTCACCCTTCATCAAATCATCCTCAAACTAATTCCTTATGAAGCAAAATCAACTGACAGTACACTAGGTAGCATAACAATAATGATATAACAAATGTCTTTTGGCTCCTCTTTCTTCCGTCATAGTCCCAGTTGGTTGTTACTGGCCGGTATAGGCCAGTTTATGTGTGATGCCTTCACCATGTGTTGCTAAGAGAGAGAGAGAGAGAGAGAGAGAGAGAGAGAGAGAGAGAGAGAGAGAGAGAGAGAGAGAGAGAGAGAGAGAGAGAGAGAGAGGGAAAGGCAGAGTGAGCAAAAAGATAATGAGAGAGTAACGGAGAGGGAAACGAGAAAGAGAGAGAGAGGAGAGAGAGAGAGAGAGAGAGAGAGAGAGAGAGAGAGAGAGAGAGAGAGAGAGAGAGAGAGGAGAGAGAGAGAGAGAGAGAGAGAGAGAGAGAGAGAGAGAGAGAGAGAGAGAGAGAGAGAGAGAGAGAGAGAGAGAGAGAGAGAGAGAGAGAGAGAGAGAGAGAGAGAGAGAGAGAGAGAGAGAGAGAGAGAGAGGCAGAGTGAGCAAAAAGATAATGAGAGAGTAACGGAGAGGGATAGAGAAAAGAGAAAGAGAGAGATGGAGAGAGAGACAGAGAGAGAGATAGGGAGAGAGAGAGAGAGAGAGAGAGAGAGAGAGAGAGAGAGAGAGAGAGAGAGAGAGAGAGACAGACAGACAGACAGACAGACAGACAGACAGACAGACTGACCAGACTGAACGAGACTGACAGGACTGGACAAGACTGACATGACTGACGATTGGTTCACTTACTACTCATCATTTGAAGAAGGAGCATAGCTTATGCCAGGCAGGGAATATTTCTGCATGGACCCCAGGCTGCTGCAGTCCGAATATGGAGGGCAAGGTACTGTGTAGTTGGGCACAGACTCCAGCCGACACAATCAAAATAGATCCAAGATGGACGACTTGACAGATACGATTTATGAAAGTACAGATTTTCATTCCCTTCAACACAATTTTGTGGTATATCCCATAAAGCATGAGGTATTTAACAAAGACCTAGAATAAATTGAATCCTCTTAACAAGTTGTCCTAGACCCAGATAGGCTGAGCGCAGGGCAGAATGAGAAATAGGTCAGGAGATACAGTATCGGAACCACAAAGTGATGCTCCAGGCTAGACATGCTACGCATTCCCCAAATTGGCTAGTTCTCCGACTATTGAAAGGGAGAGGTTGTTTCTCCTTTCAGTCTCATTCTCTGAGGCCAGTTTAACTTCAAATAAACTGCCTTGTTGGAACCGACACAATAAAAAGTCACATTAACCTATTTTACATAAAGTTGTTCTCCTTTTTCAGCTCACTGAACGGTGACCGCCTCTGGCCTGTCCTCGTGTTCCTCAGCAATGGTTCTATGAACACAGTTCCTCAGTAATGGTTCTATGAACAAAGTTCCTCAGTAATAGTTCTCTCTGTCCACACAGTTCCTCAGAAATGGTTCTCTGACTTCATGGTTCCTCAGTGATGGTTCTGTGATCACAGTTCCTCAGTAATGGCTCTCGAACCACACA
>OLKM01000275.1:365304-367173 GCA_900291075.1 Melanogrammus aeglefinus | reverse complement strand
TTGAACGTGTGTGTGTGTGTGTGTGTGTGTGGTGTGTGTGTGTGTGTGTGTGTGGTGTGTGTGTGTGTGTGTGTGTGTGTGTGTGTGTGGGGGTGGGGGGGGGGGGTGTACAGTACAGGAGAATCCCATGCTCGTTTCGTGTGTGTGTGTGTGTGTGTGTGTGTGTGTGTGTGTGTGTGTGTGTGTGTGTGTGTGTGTGTGTGTGTGTGTGTGTGTGTGTGTGTGTGCGCGCGCGCGCGCGTGTGCGTGCGTTAAATGCAATGTTTGCAGGACGCAGTAAGTGTGCGCATGGTTCTGATGGAGAACTTGAAAGCTGGACCGGTGAGCAGATGTTTCCCTTTTCCCCCCAAGTAGGCAATGCTAATAAACCGGGAGATGAGACAGAAAAGGGGTTCGCTTACCTGCCCACTGTTTGGTTGGCGAGCTGTCGCATCCGATTAAATTGCTTCTTCATTTTGTAATTTCCTATCGTTAACACCTACAGAGAAAAAGATTCCGCATTTCCCTCAGAATAGCATCCCCTTTCCATAGAGAGCCACCGCAGACAGTCCGCCCGGTCATATCGGTCTCCTACTCATTTCAAATGCTAACGCGGAGCAAAGGTACATTTTTCTATTGTTTTCCTGTCCTTTCTTTCTTACATATTTTCTGATTGATTTTCTAGATATACATTTGCACCATAGCCGCACGCAGGGATGCAGGAGCAGTTCACATCTACGGGCTGCCTGGGCAGAGCGTGACAGCGTAGTGTGACATGGAACCGCTATGTTGCATTGCATTGTGGGGAATGTAGTGTAGAGCATATTTATTATACGCCCATGAGTGGCGTTGTTTTTATCAAGCATTTTTCCAGTACTACATTCGAACGGTGTGCACAGCTTTCTACGTGTTAATGGAAGGAAAACCTTTGATTAATTCTCATTAGAATATATTGTATGTATTTATGAGTCAGGCCTTCAGGACGTAAAAATACATTCTTTCCGACAGTGCCCCCGGGTGGTCAGGTTGGGTAAACACATGTATATTTTAGAATACCGTAACATCGCTAAATGAGAGACTAATACAGAATAAATGAAAGAAGATAATTTAATAGAAATACATTTTATGTGGATGTATTATTAAAGAAAATCAATAAATCCACCGTTTATTTCAAACATATAGGCCTAGGCCTTTTAAGGTTCATAATTTTAATACATCTTGAAAAATGATATAGGCTTACAAAGCCGAACATCAGGTCCCCGGTTTCTTAAATGAAATCTGCGTTGCCTTTACAGTATTCCTCCACAAGGGGGCAACATTGCTTAAACTTAAACGAGCCTCGGCGTTAGGCCCAGTGTGATTATCTAATAACTTGTCTTTCCCCTAAAAAAAACACGATAGATTAAAATTGTTTTAACAAAAAAACATCAACAAAGCATAGCATACATTTTCTCGAAATAAGCTCTCATGGCAAAACAGTACTACTAGATCCAGGCTGTAAGTTAAAAAAAAAAATGTGAGACACGATCTGGTGTGAAATGTAGCCTACTAAATTCCATAAATCGTCAGAATCTTTACACTGTTTCAATTAGTAATTCAAGAAATCACACATGAAGAGATGTCAGAGCCAACCCAATTTGCAATATATATTAAAATATTCTAGTGTGACCGCACAAACGAAGGCTCAAAAAGAACATAGAAAGGTCCACTTGTTTGGCCACGGTTATTAAAATAGAAGGGTTTTTCCTTGTTTTAATTGCACTGTGAACAAGAGTACACAACGTAGGCGTCAGTCTGCAGTTAGCGAAACACTCCCAAAGACACAGGATCGGAAACCAAAAGCAACAGGTGGGGCACACACTACCCCTTCCAACCAGCACCAACACCAAC